>JAJMKQ010000328.1:0-32581 GCA_030569395.1 Petasospora rhodanensis
TCACATCCAACCATCTCACCGTAAGACACCTGGTTACAGTAGCAGTACACGAGATCACCCAACGAGTTGTGCAAATGCCCATCGTCGTCTCTGTAGAAGCCCTCCTCCTTTTCTTTCTCCTCCTGTTCCTGCTGTTCGAGCTGTGCTTGTTCTTGCTGCTCCTGCTTCTTCTTTGTCGAGGTGCGTGATCTCTTGGACCCGGAAGGTGTTGCTGGGCGGGAAACCTCTTCGCTCTTCGTCTGTGCCTGTGCTGTAGTATGACCCATCAGTTGTGCGTGTGCCGATGGTGCCAACGACGTGTGCAGCTGTACGTTGCCGTTGCGGAACCATGGTTTTGAAGCATCCCCTTCCAATGCACCGTGAGCGTTGTTGTTCGCACCGTTAGAGTTTGCGTTGTTCGATGTGTTCGTCTGTGCAGAGTTGGTCTTACGCTTCTTCGTGGCGTTGGATGTAGCAGCTGGTGTGGCCTCCTTCTCAGCTCTTGGTCTGCCCTTACCTCTGGAGTTGCTTGGTGCCGGTGTAGAACTCTCCTCCTCGTGCTCATGAGCAGCTTTCTTGGCAGCCAGCGCCTCTCTTCTGCTCTCACTTCTCTGTGAGTGCGCGGACTTGTTGTCTGGAACCTTGGAGTCGTGGATGATGGCTGGGTGGTTGTGCTGGCCAAACTTCACGTGGTCTGGGATCTCGTGCTTGAAAATGAGGTCGTAGTCATCGTTGATGCGGCGTGTGTACTTGGCAGTGTGGTCAGCTGCGAGACTGGCAATGTGCATCTTTTCCTCAACACAGGGCAGGATTTCACTCAAGAGCTGAGAAATCTCCTTCATCAGGGCAACACGCTTCTCACGGTTCTCCTCCACGTTGGCCAACTTGCGGAATCTGTCCACTTTCGCATGGAGAACAGGGATCTGCGATGAGTATTTGGCATCGATCTCCTTGTACAAGGTGAAGTACTTGATCGTTTCAGCAGGGAAGGCCTCAAAGGCGTCCGTGATATCGTTCAACCCTGGCAACACCTCCGTGGGCTTGCTGTGCTGGGCACGCGTGACGGCCATTCTGGAGGCACGCGCACTGAGGCGCTGAGAGCGCGGACGAAGGGACATATCAGACATGGCTGGTGGTTGGTTCTGTTGTCTTGTCTTGGAGGGTGTTTAAGAGAAGGTGTTGAGGGAAACGGGGCCGGTGCTTCTTTTGGCCAAAAACTCCGCGCGCGGGCGCTTGGGCGATCAGTGGGAAGTGTCGCCTAACCTTTCCTGATTTGTCCTACGCACTTTCTACAATCGTCTGTAGATGGTCTTAAACAGGTCATTCATGCTAGAAAACAAACTATCAGAAGTACTGGCTCCTTATACTCTCCACCAACTTCTTCTGCTCCTCAGGAAGTGTCTTGATAACGTCAGGAGAGAGTTGCAACACCTGAGCAACGGTGTCGGCTTCACCGGCAGGCAGCTTAGCGAGCTTCACACCAACGTATCCTGGGAGTGACGGCCACCTTGGATCAGGCTGAGGGCCCATAGCTGGCGGTGTGGCGGATTTGGAAGGCGCAGAAAGCGTAGCGTTGGCTCTGGCTGGCGAGGTGAGTCGCAGAGCCGTGGTGATGACGTTTGGATCGATGAGACCCATGAGCAGGAGCGCTTGTGTTGTAGCGATTGGGATGTTCGGAGCCATGTTGAACACCTGGTGTCCGGCATTAGGGTTCGAGGCCAAAAGCGTCTTGAGCGTCGAGATTAACTCAATCATCTGTGGAGGCGTCAGAGACCCCAAATTCTGAGAGATCTTGTCCTCCATGGTGAACGCGTTGGCGTTGAACGCTGGGAGGAACTGCGAGGCCTTCGCCAGGACATCTGGGATCGGGATGTTAACCTGCTGGATTGGCATTTGTGGAGGTGCCTGGTGCTGTGGCTGTGGTTGGTGCTGCTGTTGTTGAGGCAGTTGCTGTTGTTGTTGCATGTTCTGTGGAGGAGGCACTCTCTGGAGCATCTCCTGTGGCAACGTGACGTAGAAGGGAAGAGCGTCTCTGTTCAGCTGAAGCACCGGGCGAGTCATAGGGCCAGCCCTGAGTCCCTCCTTCGATAACTCAACACGTAGTCTTCTCTCCCCAATGGTGATCTGTGAAATGAGACCAATGGCCTGTTTGGCCTGATCTGGCGTGGTGTACTCAACAAACACATAGTTCTTGGAGCGGCCCGACGGATCGATCCTGACTCTAATGTCTACAATGTCTCCACTTCCGGCGACGACACTGCGCACAATGTCGTCGTTCCAGTCCTTGGGAACGTTGCCCAAGTAGAGCACACGCGACCCGTCCACTGCGCTCGTGCGCTGTCTCTTCTCCGGTGGTTCGCTGCCACGGTCTCCGCCACGGTTTCTCAGGGAGTACGGGTTTCTAGACATGGCTGTGTCTGTGTGGTGGTGGTAGATTTTCTGTGTGGGTCGGGGGTAGGTGGTGTTGATGTTTTGAAGTTCGTTCAACTTTGGGCGAAAGACTTTTTGTGCGGGCCGCGAACACGGCGGAGTAGGACCCCAGGCGGTCTACAAATGATGTTTAGTCGCTTCCATGCATTACATTTTTTAGGATGTGGTATCCATCAGAAAGCACCGTAGGCACCGTTGGCATAGTTCTGCTTGATCTCCAAAACCTGGGCTTTGTCGGCCTCAGGAAGAGTCGCCACGACGTCATCTGGAAGATCCACAACCTGTTTGATCATCGCTCTCTCCTCTGCTGACAACGTCACTTCTGCCTCTGCTGTTTGTTGTGGCTGTTGCTGTTGCTGCTCCGAGTCTCCTACCGCTGCTGCTGTCTGTGGATTGGCGAGAAGGATGTTCTGGAT
This sequence comes from Petasospora rhodanensis, assembly GCA_030569395.1. Lineage (NCBI taxonomy): Eukaryota > Fungi > Ascomycota > Saccharomycetes > Phaffomycetales > Wickerhamomycetaceae > Petasospora > Petasospora rhodanensis. The sequence goes on from JAJMKQ010000328.1 coordinate 2,826, forward strand.
GGCCTTCTCGTCCGCTTTCCCCGTTGTCAAAAGAGCCTCGACAAGGGCAAATGTGAGCTGGGGACACTGTGATAGCAGCTCCTCCATCAGTACTGGGTTTCTCTTCGCCATCGCTATGGCGTCCTGTATCACCTGATGACGACGAGCATCGTCAAGTTGGCTCAATGCAGAGGACACCGCCTGTGGATACTGTTCACCTGGATTCAACGCTCTCCCCGGTGGCAAAGGCGGTAAGGAATCTTCAGATCTTCCCCCCTTCCCTGTTGGAGGACCCACAGCACTCATAGAGCTCTCCCACGAGAAGTCACACTTCAATTGTCTGTGTCCGATCGAATAGTTGTTAAGATTTCTCACTGCTGATGACGCCGTCTCGACATCTGGATACTCAACAAACGCGTAGCCCTTCGACTTCCCTGTCTCCTTGTCAAAGATCATCTTGAGGTTTACCACTGGTCCAACGGACTTGGCAATATCTGAGGAGTTTGTTAGTAATGATGTTACTGTTTCCCTATGTTCGTCAAATTAGACTTACCGAGAACCTGCTCTTCTGTTTGGTCATACGGGATCGACCCAATGTAAATGATCTTTCCTGGCGCTCTATCCGACATAGCTGAGTGGATGGGACCTGTGTGTGGGAGTGATGGACCGATTCAGAGAATAAGGGTTGGCCGCTCTTCTCAAAAGCCTGATACAAAGAGAGATCTACCAAACCGTTTGAAAAGCTCCACCATAGACCCACGGCATAACTCTTGCGCCGCCGACGCAGATTCAAGATTATGCTACTTACGTGAGATTAACACCCGGACATCTTTGTGGAGCTATTTACGTACTAACGGTCCCTTTTCGCCGCTTCTTTTGCTATGAATCAAATATTTCTTGATAGAAACACGTTTAATGACCTCAGAACTATGCTTAGGTCTCATCAACATATCTCTAACTACTCAAACATGTTCTAAAGCGGGTCTTTGTACACTGGGCTTTGGAAATCCGGGTACCCCCGTGTTGCGCGGCTCGTTACCTAAATAGGAAATATCTCAATACAGCCACCGAAAAGTCTTTGTGGTGTGTGAAGGCGTAGTCGCAAAGCGAAGCTGATTTAGTCATATGAATTCTGCGCTCCAGTACTACAACGAGATCCCCTTCCCCAGACAAGCGCTGTGCCGCCCGCTTCAACTGCCCAAAATCCCACAGAGCCTGATACGTACAGACACGGCCGGCGCGATTTCCCTCCCCACAGGCCTGGGCAGAAAAAAAAAAAATACAGACCCGCGTGTGGAACCCTTTCTTTTCCAGCAGCTCAGTCAGCGGAATTCCAGCGACTCTCCGCGTGGCCACATCTTCCAAGCCCGGCCTATACCTTCATCATCGCCATCTCCACAGGCTCGCACCCTTCGCCGCCGGATCCGCTCACACGTCCCATTGTTTCACTCTCATTCCCGCTACATATAGAACTTTGCTTTCCACTATCGTCACATCCTCTCATTTGCTTCCATCAGCTGTCGAACCGACTGCAATGTCCTCTTCACACTCCGAGAGCGCCAACGTCATCGGTGTCCACTACCGCGTGGGCAAGAAGATTGGCGAGGGCTCCTTCGGCATCATCTTTGAAGGTGTGAACCTCCTCAACAGCCAACAAGTGGCGATCAAGTTCGAGCCGAGACGCAGCGAGACACCACAGCTCAGGGATGAGTACAGAGCCTACAGAATCCTATCTGGCGCCTTTGGTATCCCAAGAGCATACTACTTCGGGCAGGAGGGCCTCCACAACATCCTGGTGATTGATCTGCTGGGCCCGTCCCTCGAGGACTTGTTTGACTGGTGTGGACGCAAGTTCAGCGTCAAGACCGTGGCACAGGTGGCCAAGCAGATGATCACGAGAGTACAGACCATCCACGAGAAGGACATGATCTTCAGAGACATCAAGCCGGACAACTTCCTCATTGGCCGACCAAACACCGCTAACGCAAACACGGTGCACATTGTCGATTTTGGAATGGCAAAGTACTATAGAGACCCAAAGACAAAACAGCACATTCCATACAGAGAACGGAAGTCACTCAGTGGGACGGCAAGATACATGTCCATCAACACACACCTGGGCAGAGAGCAGTCGAGAAGAGACGACTTGGAGAGTTTGGGACATGTTTTCATGTACTTCCTCAGAGGATCGCTACCATGGCAGGGACTCAAGGCTCCCTCTAACAAGCAGAAGTACGAGAAGATTGGTGAGAAGAAGCAGACGACACCAATCTCGGAGCTCGTGCAGAACTACCCATCGCAATTCGGTGACTATCTCTCGTACGTGAGAAACTTGAAGTTTGACGAGGAGCCAGACTACGACTACTTGAGATCGCTGATGGATTTGGCCCTCGAGTCCGTGAACGAGGTGGAGGACGGCTACTACGACTGGATGTGCTTGAACGGCGGCAGAGGCTGGGACTCTCAAATCAACAAGAAGCCATACTTGCACGGCTATGGCAACAACCAGACACCAAGAACCGCCCAGCCACAGTTTCCACAGGGCAACCACTTGAAGCAGAAGGTTCACTCGCTCAACCACTCGAGATCCAAGGTACCAAAACAGGGTAACTACATGGTGAACTCGTCGCAGTATGGGCTCCATTCCAACAAGCACAACGATCCACAACAGAACTTGATACCAGATCAGACTGATTTGGGCTCAGATGACTCGGACAAGGGCTTCTGGAGTAAAATTTGCTGCTGTGGTTGAAATCCTTGCACATATCACCACCAAAAGATAAAAAACACTTCTGGGGATTCTAGAGATGGTTCAAACTCATAATCACTTTTCATTGTCATCGTCATGTCATACTGCTTGCTGCTGTTGCTTTAATTTTTCTTCTTCTCTCATTCTACTCTGTTCTACGTTTTGTTTGTTGTTCCGTTTTGTTCATCTTTATTTCAACTCCTTCTAATTGATTTTAATCCTCTTATCCAAGCTATTTGTCCACAGAATGTGTGTGTATGTATTTATTACATGTGTAAATTCCCATTCCCAAAACATATCTCTATCGAAGTACACTCTAGTACAAAATACGAAAGGGTATCAAAACTTACAACTTTGCAGAGAAGACTCTCACGAGCTTGCCGTCAACCTCCTTAGCAGCACCACTCTTGACCAAAGCCTGCTTCAGGTCAGCAATAAGATCATCCACGTCCTCGATACCGATACAGAGTCTGATCAAGTCCTCTGGGAAGTTTCTCTCAGCTCTGGTCTTTGGATCAATCGATGCATGGGACATCAAACATGGCATGGAAATCAAAGAGTTGACACAACCAAACGACACAGTGACACCGTAAATCTCCGTGGACTCTGTGATGATCTGAGACTGTTTGATAGAGCCCGTTTCAAAGGACAACACGGCACCGAATCCCTTGTTGTAGGACTTGTGAAGCTCGTACTGTGGATGGGACTTGAGACCTGGGAATCTCACTGGGAACCCAACGGACTCGAGCCAATGGGCAATCTTGAGAGCGTTCTGCTGCTGTCTCTCGAATCTGACAGAGAGGGTCTTGAGACCTCTGCTCAACAGCCAACAGTCGAATGGCGCCAGACCACAGCCTGTGGCGTTGATCACAAAGTAAATGTCATCGGCAAGCTTCTTGTCCCTCACGGCGATGACACCGGCCATGATGTCGTGGTGGCCGTTAAGATACTTTGTGGCAGACTCGTACTGAATGTCGCAGTAGTCGAGTGGGGAGAGGAGCAGGGGTGTCATCATGGTGTTGTCAAAGACGATAATGCAATCTGGGTAGTTGGCCCTGATGTACTTGGATATAGCGGGCAGGTCCACAACCTTGATCAGAGGATTTGTTGGAGACTCGAGGAAGATCATCTTGGTGTTCTTGGTGAGGGTCTTCTTCACCACTTCGGTATCGGTGGTGTCAATGTGTTTGAGCTTGATGGAGCCCTTTTTGTTGAGGAATGTGAGAAGTCTGTGGGTACCACCGTACAAATCGTCACCGGCGATGACCTCGTCTCCTGGGCCCAAGAGCCTGGTGATCACGTCGAGACAGCCCATACCACTTGTAATGGCGTAGGCCTTCTCGGCCTTCATGAGACGGGCCATCTGATCCTGAACGTGCGTTCTCGTTGGGTTGCCAGATCTGGTGTAGTCGTACTCGCCCATGTCGGAGAGACTCTTCTGCTTGAAGGTGGTCGTCTGGTAGAGCGGGGCCACGGAGGCGTTGAATTTGTCTGCATTGGCAGAGGAGACGACGAGGGTCTCAAGGGACACTTTCTGGGCCATTTCGTTGTGGTTCTGTCGACTGCTGGAGTGAGTGGAGAAGGCGAAGAAAGGGCGCTGGAAGAATCAAATCAAAACTGTGGCTGGCCTCCGCTGCCTGAGTCACAATTCGAAAAAGAGTCCGCCGGCAGCGTTATCGGCGGAGGCGCCACTGTTTGGTGGGCCGGGGTCGGCTTGTATTTTTTTTTTTTTTTTTTTTTCAGGCCCCGACAGACACTTCCAGGCGATGAGCTGAGGAAGTTGTTCAAGTCACCTGTGCTAAACAATCTCCGAGTCGCTCACACATCACAGATCACCAATCACCATGGACCAACTATCCAAAGAAGAGCTCCTGGAACGCATCGCCAAGCTCGAGTCTGAGATCAAGGATCTAAGAGGAGTTTCCATCTTCTCTGACATCCAACCCATCGTGGAGCAGAAGGCTGACAAGTTCCGCATGCTTGAGATCGCCACTATTGGTCTCAAGTACAGGGTGCGTTGGGAGAAGCCAGGTATTCTCCGAGAGATATGGCAGCGTGTGGCGCAGGATTTGAAGCAGGAAGAGACCGGTATTCAGCTGCTTCACCCTGTACGGGGTACTGTCCTCAGTGGTGACGAGCCACTCAGTGAGTTTGTGAACGAGGACTCTGCAGAGAAGGTAATCAACCTTGATTTCCAGTTCAACAGAGTGAAATCGCAAGCGACTTGTGGAGGACACAACGACGATGGGCACTATCACGATCATGACGATGACGACGACTTGTCAGATGACTTCTCAGACGATGATGGGTTCGGCGGTGGATGCTCTTGTAGTCATCATTGATTGACTTCAAAATTGCTAATGACACGTTATGGCCTTTGTGATGTACGTAGTTGGCGTTGATGACGTGGATCAGGGCCTCATTCTGAGCACCGGTGACACAAAAGCTCCTCTAAGAACAAAGTGGCCTTTGACTGAACCTCTGAGTTCCTATAGCGGCACTAACAGCTCTCCCGTTCAAATGAGTTAAAGCTTCCGTGGGATCGGTGGCTTTTTACCCCAGACAAAGAGTTCCCCGGCCATCGCCTGTCCCTAGACAGACCCGCGCGAGCCGCCGCGATGGCCCGCTTTTTCTAGAACCTTCGGCCCTTCGCGTTAATCAGCTGCTCCAGGAAGAAGGCGCTGCAGAGTCAAAAAAAAAGCGCTTCTCCCGTCTGCTCGTCCCTCATCCTCTTCCTCTGGAGGCTAACACAAAACGAATCCACGGATTTTGCTTCATCATCCGCATCCCTTCGTCATCACAGATCCACAGCAACCACTGCCTTTTACGCCTGCATTCCTGAATTACTGCACAGCTAGCCGCTTACTAGTCGCTCCCCACACAGATCACCTAGAGCAAGGGCCTCCCAACGAAGGCGCACAATGTCCAGTAACGCGCCAAACAACGCTGCCAACGACAACAACAATGGTCAACATACCAACAACAACAACAACCACACCAACAACAATCAGTACCGCCCCATTCACGCCGCCGTCCCCATCGTCGTGCCGCCCGAGGGTGCAAACTTGGAGCAAGTGCCCGCTAGCGACCCAGACGTGCTCTTCAGAGGCGCCTTCGGTGCCGCAATGCCTCAGTTCTCAGTCACTATCAACAGAACAAACATCGGCCCACAAGGCGGGCCTGTTGTCAACGGTGAGCCCGTCTTCAACTTGAGCAACATCCCACCAATGTTGAGAGACATGATCGAGAACGTGATGCAGCAGCAGGGCAGCCATATGAGAAGTCCAAAGAAAGCCACGGAGGACGCCATCAGACACTTGGAGACGATCAACCCGGCAGACCTCAGTGAATCTGAGAGAACGTGTCCAATCTGTTACGAATCATTTGACACGCCGATCCACATCGACACCGACACCAAGAGCTCCAGAGAGAAGGATCTGGAACGGAAGAGGGCCCTGGAGGAGAGAACACTCATGTTGGATTCCGATCCTGGAATTTGGTTCCCTACTGATCCAACGGCAAAGGCCCACAGTGAATACCATGTCAGCTCCAAAGCTGCACAGGCTCGCAAGGAGCAGGAGGAGAAGGAGGAGTCCGAGAGAGAGCACGTTCCAGTAAAGATGCCATGCAACCACATCTTTGGCCGCTCCTGTCTCGTTGAATGGTTGAAGTCCAACGTGTCGTGCCCACTCTGTCGTCGTGAAGTGGAGTCGCAACCTGCTGGCTCGGGCTCGACTCCTGCTGCTGAGATGAGAGCACAGTCCCTGATCATCAACAGAAGCTTCTGTCCTGCTGATTGGTCCTCTGCTGAACAGACTTATGAGGACCCTGCTATACCAATACCGACTGCATCTTCGTTTCGATCCTCCACTACCCGTCCAAGAAGAGTTATAGAGCTGACCCAACCACGATTCTGGTAACGTTTTACCCTCTACATTCACCTTCTCCCTCTCTCTCCTTTCTTTGTTATGACGTTATGACTTCTTCACGTGTCCTTGTGCATTTCTTTTGTTACGCACGGTTAAACATCTTGCATGAGCGTTCGTTGGTCTTGTTTGTCTTTGCATCTCTTAAAATGCCTCTCATCTTTCCCTTCTGATGTCACAATGAGGAGATTTATGGATGATTTGAGCTCATTTTTGTTTAGTTAATTCGTTATGACGGTATTTATTACTTGTGCTGCGCATATTAGGGGTCCGAATACCGTTTACCAGGCCCAGAACATGGCATGGAGACATAAATCAACATATTTCTCCAAAAACAGTAATCTACCTAATCAGGACATCAGGACATATGGCGGGGCCACGACTAAATTTTCGCGGTCCCCTCAATTTTGTGTTTGGCTTCAGATGCAGAGGCAGAGGGACATACGTTGCAGGTCCTCCACACGACCCAGCAACCGCAGATTTAAATCTCTGGCCAATCCAGGTGTTACCGCAGTACTTGAATTGGTGCATCTAATCATTCCACTATTTTGATTTTCAAGGTTCGAGTGCAACAAGGTCCTACAACCATTTCCTCCCTTCCTTCCAGTACATGGAGCACCATAGCCTTTGACAATGGAAATTCCTGGCTTCTACTACAACGCTGTGAAGAAGCGATACTTCAAGATCGACAAAAACTCAACTGCCTCACATCAGTACAAAGACACAGTGATACAGGCCAAGAAGGAAGATGAACGACGCGAGGTCAAGAGAGCCCGCTTCACTAGAAGAGAGATCCACACGCCACAATTTCCCTACTCCACTCACCTCGACATCATGAGCAAGACACAAGAGCACTCAAGCAGTAAAGTTAATCACATGTTCCACAGATACTCCCTCACGGGTCTTACACAGGCAACATCACTCCAGTACAGTCTTCCCACAACGATGACCAAAGTGGCAGTTCCCCCGATAAGGAACGACAGGCTCATGGTGAGTGACCTGACGAACGTTTACTGCATCAACAGAGACAGCCTCGAGGAAGAAGATGAGGAAGATGAGATCTTCCCGCATATGTTGTGGAACAGAGTCAACAAGTCCACATCCATCCTGAGGAAGCTAGAGGTTGACAGCGATATCGTGATTCGTACCTGGTTTGGATCCCTTGATGAACCCAGTGAAGTTGAAGTGCTGTCCTTCAACGACAACATCGAACTGGCTCACTTCGCCAGCAGCTTCCGTGGCAAGAACAGAGAGTCATTCAACACCTCGGACTACAATCCTGCCACGAAGACCATCACTGTTTGTGCGAGTAAGTGTATCTACACTTTCCAGATGCCAAGACTAGACAGCTGCCAGGGCTACCAGATTGCTGATGCCCTCTCCATTGATCACAGAGACGCATATACATCGTTCTTGGGTTTCCGTTCAGGAGAGATCAGAGGTTGGGACACCAGAGAGAAGCAACCGAAGTCCATGTCTTACAGGCCAAAATCCCTTCGCTCAGTGACAAACGTGAAGTTTATGGACTCCAATACCCTGGTCTGCTCGTCTATTGGCTCCAAGGTGCAGCTATTTGATATTCGTTGTGGGTTTGACAAGTACATCAGAGACTTCCAGAGTACGAAGAATGTGGTGAACGTGTTTGGTGAAGACATTTCTCTGATTGATGGCGGCTTCTTCATGCTCCACACCAAGAATCTCATCGAGATCTTTGACAGCAGAGCAACCGATCCGATCAAGATCATCACCCATCACGATCGTGGTGGACGTCCTATCCTTGGAGCCACTTGGAATGGTGGATCTTCTACGAGAAAGAGCGAACTTATCACGCTTTCTACAAGAGCGATCGAGTTTTATGAGTAATGACCCCTTTTTTGGTTTATAATTGATGAATAAAATATCACATTTGGTATAAAACGTACACACGCATCCCCAGAGGTTGAGCTTCCACCATGATGGAGCATAAAATTCGGTGCAAGACAGTAGGCACATAAAACTCATGGGAGGAAGATGAAATGAAGCAAAGAAAAAGGAAACATAACAACGTCATAAAACAAACAGCAAAATCAAGTAAGGTATCGTATGTGAGAGGAACATGTGAAAATGGATGGGGTGTAATGGTACAAAACTTCGTAATCTTGAAGTGTGGAGAAAGGGAGCAGAGGCACAATGACTCAACTCATGCCTGGTTGATGAAGTTGGGGTTGAAGTACTCCGTCTCTGGAACAAATGTGTTGTTCTGGTACTGGTAGTGAGGGTGGTGTGGTTGGTACATCGACGGATCAGCAACCGGCGCGTAGGCACTAGCCAGGGCGTAAGGCATGAAGTTTGGGTTGGCAGAGTGTGCAACAGAAGTGTTCATATGGCCGGCATTCATGGAATGATGGTGGTGGTCAAGGGTATTGATGTTCATGTTGTTCATATTCATGTTAACGTTCATAAAACCAGGTGCTTGCTTGCTGTCAAATCCAGTTTGACTTGGAGGCATAGCAGTGTTGGAAGAAGTGGATGGAGCTGGTGCAGAGTGGTGGTAGTTATTGAGGTTGTAGTTGGACTCGAGCTGCTGGATCTTGAGCTGAATCTTTCTGGCATAGGGAGCTGACTTGATGACCGGGAGGTATGTCTTCACGCTGCTGATCAGAGTACCCATCTCATAGTTGAGCTCGTTGACACCGTAGAACTGGTCAATCAAAGTCTGGATCACATAGTTACCAAACTTGTCCTTGATGAGCAACTCGAAGTTTGCATTCACAACCTTGATGATCTCGTTAAGGTAAAAGAAGTTCTGCTTGATCTTCAACACCTTGATGAACTTCTCAATCACGTTAGAGGAGAACTTGAGGCAAGACAACTGGGCAAGGTTCTTGTAGATCTTGGCAAAGAACTCGTCAACCAAAAAGTCAATGTTGCTGGAGCTCTTCAAGAAGTCCAGCTCAAAGAGAAATTGAATGATGTAGTTACCAAACTGGTCGTTGATGAGCTCGTCCAAGAACAAGAGCAGCACCTTCGAAATCATCAATATCTGTGTAAAGTTGGCATTGTTCAAGAGCTTCTGAAGGACACAGCAGCCATGCTTGTGTGTAGAGATTCTCACAATGTTGTTGTTCAAGCAGATGGCGTCAATGATGAATTGGAACTTCTCCGATGGGAACTTGAAGATACACTTTTGGATGACATGGTTACCGTTCAAGTCTTTGATGAGTTTGACGATGTTGTTATCCTCAATTGCACTGCTAGTGTCATTCAACTGGAGACCCTTGATGATCAAGTCCATCTGGTAGGTGTTGCTCACTTTGTCAATGATCTTCTGCAGACTTCTCGTGCCGTACTGGTTGATCGAGATCAGGAACAAGTAGGTGTGGATCTTCTCGATCAAGAGGTCCTTCTGGTATGTGGAGAGATAGTCAACAAGCTTCTGCACCAAGTAGTTACCGAAAGGATCCACAATCAGCTCAATCATGTTGGCAAAGATCTTGTTGAAGATCACGTCCTTGAAACTGTTGTCCATTTCGAGCTTCTTCTGTAGGAACCGACAGCCATACTGGTCAACAGAAAGCTTCAGAATGTCCAACTTCTCCACTGGGATCAGATTCAGTTCATCGTAGTTCTTGTAGTTCGAAGTGGAAGTGGAGGACGATGATGAGTCTCTTCTGTTGTGATGGAGCTGAAGGGTAGGCAGGGACCCGTGCTGCTGCAAACGCTGTCTCTGTGGATGTGACTGGTACTGGTAGGACTGAGCTTGTGCCTGACCTGGGCTCTGTCTCTGGGTCTGACTCTGGCTCAGGTTCTGGTTCTGCAATCTGTTCTTGTCCTGCTGTTCCAGCTGCAACTGGTACTGCTGCAACGATATCTGAGGAATGGAGCAAGTAGATGTGTTTGAGCTCAAGCTTGGTGATGGCGTAAAGTTGTTCGTGCTCCCATTGGTGGCAGAGGACGAAGTGCTGAGCTTCTGCAAGTTGTTGATGTTGAACTGGCTAAACTTGTAATCGAGTTCCGTGACGAGTGGCAGGGACTTGAATCTCGATCTGAACGTATTTCCGCCAATGTTGGTGTTCAGAGCGGACAGCGGAGTGGAAGATGCGAAGTGTGGGTTGGTGGCGTTACCGGCTGATGAGAACTGTGGGTTCTGTGCGTAGTTGAACTGGTCTCCAAGATCCGGGGGAGTGAGAGGCTCAACTATAGACCCCAAAGAGTTGATCGAAGGAGTTTGTTGATGGCTGGATTTGACATTCTCCTGTGGAATATGGTTAGTATTGTGCCCTGCAAAAGTCGTGTCCTTCGTCCGGAGGCGGAAGATCAGGCCCATGCGATCCGCGAGTCCTGACCCAAGGTCATGGTCTCAAAAACCTTCGGCGAAATTCCCCACCCTTGTATTCCTTCTCTGTGCGAGTTCTCCGTCTAAGAAGAGTTCAGCAATGTGAAGAAGAAGATGGGGAATGGCCTCATGTCCAAAAATCTGGAAAAATCTGAACAGAAGGTGGTGATTTTTGCTCTCAAACATCTTCCGTCAAAGAGGAATGGAGGCATCGCAAGGGCGGCTCTCCCACGCCGGAAAGGGAGCGACTGAGCGGAAACCAAAAAAGACTTACCATATTGAACGACCTGTCACTTCAATGGGGGCAATATCAATGAAAGAATCAGACAATGGAAAGTGTTGAGGGGGACTTCAAAGTGCTGGCGAAAGTGGTGGGAAGAAAGAAAGGGGGATCCTGCGGCTTAAATATCTCGCGACCGCTGAAGTGTGCACCATCACCAAAATGCCCATACCTGATTTTCATGTATGTTGTAACTATGGAGATATCAACAAACCGCCCAATGTTGTGTACTTAACAATGTACGAGTGCGAGTCTAGACACCGGAGACTTGAACAGCGGCGGCGCGCGGCCCGGTCTCACCAGACAGTTATCTCAGGGGAAAACCATGATAACGGGTAACAGGATCAGTGAGTCTGGTTCCTATATAGCCACATGATCCACATCTTCAGACTACCTCTGTTCGCCTGGGTACAGTCTGAAGAGATCCTTGTTGGAGAAATCGCAATTTGGCACATATCTGTACGAAGACGTCTGGTACCAACTTCCTAGTCGCGGACTAGTCTTGAGTGCTGCCCTAACCACGTATTTGACCTATGGGCGGACTAGGGCATCGCCCTCTATCCGGAGCTCACTCGATAAAGTTTCGCTTTTAATAGTCTGGTTTGGGTGTGCTGGTTTCAGCTCGCACCCCTCTCTGATCTGGAAGCGCACTTAGTGGCCACACATACCCAAAGTTGTAGAGCAAATAATTTGTCTGAGTCCTACCCGGTTGAAATTTTTCGACGCCCGGGGTTAATCGATCTAACGGGATGCTTGAGACTAAAAGTGGCGAAGGCCTCTTTGGTCTGCCGAAACTTCAAACATTTTTTTGGCCCAGCTTATACTTGAGGATCGTTTAGAGTTACATGCCTTGTCTCTGGCTCCTGGCACATAGAGATCAGCAGAATGTTACCATTTTCTAAGACCGTTTCCAGCGACGGATGATATATCAAATCAGACCCCAGAAGAATCTCCAAGCCCTGAACGTCATGACCTCAGGTCAAGCGGTCTCGAACTAGGCCTTTCCACTTTCTCCCGCCAACTGTGGCAGACCTACCGCATACGTATATGGGTGCTAGACCCTAGCCCCTGTCCTATATATGTACCCGGCGCTTCCCTATATGTGATTTGAGCCTATCAGCCTCACGATGGCTGTCCGCCCTTTTGCACACCCAGTCTCGTAGACGCGCGCGCCTAATTAGGATGTGATATCCACATCCCCACCACCGTGCCGTGGCCCGGTAAGACCTTCGTGGTTGCGTCAAGCGCTTGCTGTAGTCTCCCTATCATCACAATAGCGACCCTTGCTCGTTCGGGGCTCATAGAGTACATGAGCCTGACCTGCACCCTTAACAATATGATTGCGAGCTTGAATCATCGTCCCCCCCTATGGCCGTATGTGTGCTATACCGGGATCTGAATCCAGACTGTCTCATCAGACCCCACCGGTTACGCGATGGCAATGCCATAAATCAAAAACCAATCCCATCGGGGTAGCACTATTGCCTTTTGACTGTAGGATCAAGGATTTGTGTTTTGAACAAGCAGATGGCGGCTCAACGTCTGTTCTTTTTTGGACTATTCATCGCGGGTACGTGCTCTGCCCCTCCGTTAATGACAGCTTGTGGACACACGACCCCACAACACAGAGAGTCCGGCTTTCGGCGGGTCTAAGTCAATTTCTACAGGACAACGCTGTTAAAGGAAAAGGTGAATCAATATGAATCATCCACTGAGACTTCCTTGTAGTCTATATCGATCACAAATCCTCGTCTCAAGTTGAATCCCCTTGCGTCGGTGGCCTCTGGTGTCAAAATGTTGATCACGTCGTCTTCTTCGTCCAGCTGTTTCTTGTTAAGCTCATCCTCAGGTACAATGTCGAATTCGTCCTCCCGTTCGACGTAGTCGATGTTTTGTTCAATTTCAACAAAGTCTGGAGCAAGTGCACTCCACTTCTGCGGGACAACCACACTCCAAAGATAAATAGTTCCACTGTCAAGGCCTGTCGCACAGATCACACATTTCCGATAGTTCCACTCAATGTCCACCAACTCCTCCTTCGGGCCTTCCAGAATCTTGATCAAAGAGCCCATTGATGTCTCCCAAACGTAGATGTCATGCGCAGAGCCAAATGCCGACGCAATGAGATGCTCCGCGTTGGCACTGAAAAGAATCGAGTTCCACTGTAGTCTGTTCACAAGATCCTGGTACTTGTGCTCTGTGACCAAATCCCACGTTGATGGATCCTGTGTGAAGTCCGGTAGCGACACCTGGCGGATGATTCTGTCCGAACTGTTGATGGCGATCTTCCTCCCATTGGACGAGAAAACGATATTTTTGATGCTGGAGTTCGTGAGTTTGTGGGTGAACACGACCTTGAGGTTACTCCTTGAAATGATATGGATCTCTCCCTTGTTGGTTCCGGTAAATATCAACTCACCGTCTGGGTGAAATGCCGAAACCAAAACTTTCGAGTCTTCAAGGTTGTGGATCTGGTCATGGTTGTCAACAAACTTGGGTAGGTCATCGTAGAGAGAGACAGTGAACTCTTCGTGATTCATTGGATTGAACTCGGCATTCCAGATAGGAGCATTGAAGTTGAACTTTCTGACAACCGTAGATGTCTGCATGTCCCAAACAAGACACTTCCAGTCTCTGGAAGCCGAAAGAAGAAACCTGCCATTCCTGGACCAGCATAGAGATTGAATTGGTCTTGTGTGTCCCTTCAGATTCCTTATGACGCTCTTGGTATCATTGTCAATTATCAAGATAGAACCGTTGGCCAGTCCAGACGCCAGGTAGTCACCGTGCTCGTCGTAGCGCACAAACACTGAGTGACCAAACGAAAGTGCGTGCGTCAGGTTTTCTGGATACTCTTTGAGAGCTGCGAACGGATCGAGAAGCGAGAGATTCATGCGGGCTGGCTGTGTGCCTCTATTATGGACTGCTGCGCTTAATGGGATGGTTGAGGCTCGACTGAGCAAAACACGGCCAGCTCTTTGGAGAGAGAGAGCGGTCGTGCGCCAACCGGAAAACACGGTCGCGCTCGCCGACTTCGACAGACGTGTCAGGATCCAACAAAAAAACAAAAAAAAGACACACAATAACAGCACAGCAACTACGCCAACCCAAAGGACCACCGGCCTAGATCACCAGGGAAGCTCAGTTCAGAGATGCAGTTGAGTGCCTTCACAGCCGTACTTTTCTACTTGGCCACGGCCAATGCCTTCTACTTCTTCCTTTCTGGCGGAGAGAGAAAGTGCTTCTACAAGGAACTGTCTCAAGGAACCTTGCTTGTTGGCAAGTACGACGTTGAGGTCTTTGATCAGAACACTGAGACGTTTACTGCTGCCACGCAGAAGCAGCTTGGTGTCATCATTGATGTTGAGGTGAGTTTTCCAAGGAGATGATTTTCTTCGACTCAGGATCGTCGACTAACGTATTCAAATCAGGAAGTCTTTGACGACAACCACAGAGTTGTCCATCAGAAGGGTGCTCCGCAGGGTGAGTTCACTTTCTCTGCAATTGACAGTGGAGATCACAGAATCTGTTTCCAGCCTCAGTCGCAGGGCTGGTTGGCCAAGATCAAGACTAAAGTCAATGTTGAGTTCCAGGTTGGCGATGGAGAGGAGTTGGACTCTAAGAAGAGAGGTAAGGTCCAGTCCTTAACCGAGAGAGTCAAGGCACTCAACAACAAGGTCTTGGAGATCAGAAGAGAACAGAAGCTCACAAGGGAGAGAGAGGCTCTTTTCAGAGACTTGAGTGAAGCTACGAACTCGCGTGTCGTTCGCTGGTCCCTGATCCAATTGGTAGCTCTCGGCACCACTTGCTTCTGGCAGTTGAAGCATCTCAGATCTTTCTTCGTCAAGCAAAAGATTGTTTGATTGGTCGCCGCGTCTATCTTGATACGACCCCATAGCCAACAGCCATGTAATTTATGACTACGACTAACCTTTCTGTAGGAGATTTCAACACCGAGGATGTGGCTTCAAGTGTCTGGAGAGTTCCACCACCTGTTAGCCCAGTGAGGTATGCCAGAAAGACGGGAGCCTGTCTGGCGTCCTAATGACGCCCACCCAAGGGTGTTCAAAGCACTGGGGTTAAGTTCTAGATTCTAGAAGTGCGGTCAATGTTTCAAACCGGTCTTCAAAGCAAAAGGGTCAAAAACAAATGTGTCTGTTACCTTTATCAGTTTCATTCTTGGCCTTTGAAATGGATTGGAAGGAGTCTTGCAAGTATTTGGCAAGTACGCAGCCTGTTACCTCTGGCGCTTCACCTTTTTCGACGATTGTGACCACGATCATCAGCATTATACTGGACACAGTCACCATCTGAAACCTTCGGATCCATCATGTACTCTCGGATCAAGCTCCTGTGTTGCTGTAGAAGGAGAGCAGGCAACGGGTTTGTGGCTCTGTTTGTATTCACTACCTTCCCAAAGTAATCTGCGGGGTACTTCACACGCCGCGTCTCAGCCTGACAGCGCGCGCCTTTAACACTTCTGTCTTTTTAGCCAGGCACCTTTCAGTGTCTTTAGACTCTAGAGGGCTGTGGCACTCGAATTGCAATGAACGTCTTTGATTGTGGCGTCAAACTAGCGTCCCATGGTGTACATGAAAAGGCGGTCAAAGCCAGGTCTCAGGCTTCGGAGATGCCGGCGGCACAACCGAGGGCGGCACATCTGAGGACCGCACAACCGAGGGCGGCACATCCGAGGACCGCACAGTACATAAATCCTAGTCTCTTTCGCGCCAATAACCGGCCAATTAGAGTGTTGTAGGAGGTGAAGCGGTCTTCTAGAGGGCATGCAAGAACGCGCTCTCGCCTTCGCGCTTGTCAGGAAACCTTCGGAAGAGCAAAGTCATGAGTGGCGATGCCGGAAAAAGCTGCGGAAGGGTGGGAACCACGGAATATAGTAAGAAAAGAGCTACGGGAGTGCTCTTCTTTGCCCAGAGTCAGCCAGGAACCTTGAAAACTCAGCTACAACCGTTCCATCTCGATATATCGCTTTCAAACCCCAAATTTTCGCTCCATTGCTGCGAAACCCACAGAAAGCCTCCTGGAGTCCCACAGACCCAGCAAAGTACAGCGAACACCTACCAATAACAATAGTTTATTCAGAATTCATACCTTGCCTTAGCTTCAAATGCCAACCCTTTCCCATGTAGCCTGAGCCGTTTTACCCGCTCTTACACACACTTTCTAGCATGCAAAGCCACTGTCAGGCATACCTTCTGATACCAATTACCCGCTCTTACACATGCTTGCTGGCACTTCTCATCCGTTCCAAGACTTACTTCCTACACTTAGCTCTGGGTGGCTCTAACTTTCGCCGCCAAACACACACTCCGTAGAACTCCCCTTTTACCTGGCTTGGACAGACTAAGGCCATGTTCTTTCAAGATCAGTACATCCTAGCTTTTCGTACTACCTGTAACCGCGTTAGCCCTTCCAGCTAAAACGATTGCCCAATGCCAGTATGCGTTCTTACGCCCCGCGAAAGCAGTAGAGCATGTCGAAGAGAGCCTCAAATGCCTACCTGTCCGTAGCCGTATAAGGACAGGGAGAACTGCAAAGTCTTTGTATATTGAATCCCGCTACTGATAATGCAGCGTCTGCTAAAGCATGAATCGTAGGGTAAACTAAAACAGAGTAGGATGGGCCTGGTAAAAATGGGTTTATTTAATGAAGGTGAGACGGCAGGGTTATAATGTGGGAGAAAGCCGGGTAAAGGGGTTGGTAATGGGAGCAGGGGGGTGTGGTAATGCAGGGAGAAGTCCGGGTAAAACAATGCTTAGCCTGGGGTCATGAGAGATCCGGAGTAAGGCTGTGTGTTAATAAGCGAAACTACGTCTGTTATGGTACTGCGTTCAAAACTGTGGTCTGGTACGTCTTCTTTCGGTTTCAATAGAAGGCACCTGCCACTGTTATGGAACACGAGGAATATGTGTGTGCAAGAGGTCCATAGGGGTACTTTAGTAGTTGTGAGGTGTATTCTAGGTGGCCCTCTAGCCGGAAGGGTGGTTTACATGCGAAGCCTGAAGTTGTCGGTGCTCCTGAGACGTACTGCTGTCGAGAATATCCAATTTCCAAAGCCGCAAGCGGTGTCAGTTTGTTTCAGACAGTCATGGTGTGAGTGTGGAAAGCTCTACTTGGTGTTCCTGATGTGGTCAATAAGTTTGTGGTAATTGGCCGTTATGAGAGCATCGGTTCCACTCAAGTCCACAATCGCTCAGCATCGTGATGAGTGAAGGCGCACACCGTGAAGATTGAGCTTTGCGTGTGACCTTTGTTGCGAGTGGTTGAGTGTTGCGTGTGACCTTTGCTGTGTGCGGTTGAGTTTTGCAAGTGACCTTGTGGAGAATGTTGCGGTGCGGTATGCTCAATAGCGAGAAGGCCCAGCTTGTGTTGTTCAGGTGGTGTGTGGAGGACTGACGGTCAGGCATGTGACGCTAGTTCATGGTCAACGAGACCGACACACGACGACAATCTTCTTCAAGGCTTTGGTAGCATGGAGGAGTGTGTGAGACTTCACTGCGAGACGACTTGGGCAGTTGCAGCAAAGTTGAAAGTCAGAGGAAGTAGTCGGCGGTAAGACAACACTCAACACTTCCATAGTGTATAGTTGGGGGCAAACAGCAGGAGTCAGTCAGTTGAGAGAACGCCTTGTAGATCAGTCCAGCCTCGTTGTGGACCGCGGTATCGTAAAGGACAAGCCAGCGGCAAAGCGCTAGTCGGCGGCAACACAACACACAACACCTCCATAGCGTACTTGGAGACAAACAGCTCAGGGTCTGTTGAAAGAGCGTCTGAGTTCCACCCCTCGTGGACAATAGCATCCTGAAGGACAGTGCAGCGGCAAGTCAGAGCGCTGGTCGGCGGCAACACAACACCCAACACCTCCACCCGTCATGGACCATAGCATCCTGAAGGACAGTGCAGCGGCAAGTCAAAGCGCTGGTCGGCGGCAACACAAAACACAACACCTCCATAGTGTACTTGGAGACAGGGCCTGTTGAAAGAACGTCTGAGTTCAACCCGTCGTGGACCATAGCACCCTGAAGGACAGTGCAGCGGCAAGTCAAAGTGCTAGTCGGCGGCAACACAACACCCAAAACCTTCATAGTGTACTTGGAGACAAACAGCTCAGGGCCTGTTGAAAGAACGTCTGAGTTCAACCCGTCGTGTATCATAGCATCCTGAAGGACGGTGCAGCGGTAAGGAGGAAGTAGTCCGCACAACGCCTGGCTCAACCCCGTCGTGGATCATAGCAGAAGTAGAGAATAAACGAGCGGCAAAATCAAAGATGGTGATCGACAGTTGGCAAAACACTGGGTAATCAAAGGATATAGTCAGAGAATGTGAAGACTGGGACCAGTCTAGCTGTTGGCACGTCTCCTGGGACTGTGGTTGTTCGACCCCTGTAGGCTGGCGGTAAACCCTCCGGTGCTGGTGGAAAAGTTGATTAAAGCGACTTGGGAGTTGACTATTGGGAAGAGGAAAGTGAGGAGGGAAGAGAGAAGAAGAGTTTTCGTGCTTTTATATGTGTGGGTGTGTCTTTTTGTGGTCGTTTGCTGTGTGGTTTTGTGGCATCCCCACACGAAAATTACACCACCGTTCTGTTTACGTTTTGAGCTGGGGAGGGTGCCATTACCGGGTAACCCGTATAGTTTAAAAAATACGAAATTGCGCCGGAATTTTATGAGCGCGCGGCGGAGCGGGCCTCGAAGTCATCGTCCCGAAGCACAAACAACACTCCGGTCCCACTCGGTCCCACATCATCAGGGGCCACCCAGACAGCAGATCGACGTCGATGTCAACCAGAATTAAAAGAGTAAGAACAGGCTGCTGGACCTGTAAGAAGAGGTGGGTGTGACCGTCAATGAGGCCAATCAGACCAGAGATACTAACCTCCATCTGAAGGAGAAGAAAGTGTGATGAAGGGAAGCCACACTGTAACAACTGCATCAAGAGTGGGCGCCAGTGTGAAGGATATGGCGTGAAGCTGTCCTTTGATGTGGACGACAGTCGTAATAACACAGGAACGAAGGTAAACGCCAAAGGAGAAGTGATACACGGTTTCAGAGGAAGACCTCGCCTCAGAGAAAGCCTGGCCAAGAGAGACTCAGTGGCAATGAAACACGAGGATACCAACTCAAGTACTGGAACACAGTCTAGTTCGAGTCCAACGAAGGAACCTTTCACAATTGCAGATGCGCCTGTACGACCAGATGGCACGGATCTTGGACGAGACACCCCAAAGATCAACATCATCGAGGAATTCCACATCTTCCAAGATCTTTTTCCATCGTTCCTCTCTGATTCCGAGCTCCCATCGTTCATTGACAACTTCAACACCGAAGCGCCGACTCTCAAGGAGACTTCTGCAGATGGTATCGTGGCCAACCCTGCTCAGATGACCGATCTCGAGGAGAACATGATGCTCAAACACTTCTTCAAGAGACTTCTCCCGCTTTTGGACGCACATCCAAGTTCCCCTTGGCCGCAACTTGCATTGAAATACTGTGACTTTGAAGTCGCAAAGAGTTGCTTCATTGCACTGGCTTGTATCCACATGTACCAAACAAAGGGTGCTCAGGAGTTCTTCAGAACAGGCATGGTGCACGTCAACAACACGATGGAGTATCTCATCGACTACCTGCGAGGCAAGGCAGACGACACTGAGACAGCAGACGACAATTTGGATGTGCAGACGATCATCAGCAAGTTGAAGAAACAACCACTAGAGAAGCAGAGATCTAATTTCTTTGTGATTATGCTTTTGATTCACGTGAACTTCCTCTTCAGTGTCCTCGAGTCGGGAAGGTCGGCGCTGGTGAGAAACTTCTGTGAACTCTTCGCTGCTATTGTTAAGGATCTATCTTTTAGGTCTTACCTGGAGCAGATTGATGAGAGCTCGACTGTGATTGCCAATATCTCGTGGTTTGATACGATCTGTGCCGTTGTCTCTCCTGACTGCAGGCTTCCCTACTGTGAAGAAACGTGGTACGGTACAAAGAACAGTCCAAAGTCTACAACGAGGCTGATGGGGTGTCCTGGGGAGATTTTCCGTTGTATCAACCGGTTTTGTCGCCTGAGGAGAGAGCTAAAGCAAACTTACAATGTGGTTGATGTCAACGTGGAGCAAAAGTTCAACGCCCTCAGATACGACCTCATCAACTACCGGGAGTACGTGGTTTTCCAATCAGACGTGTCTGACTTCGAGTACGAGTACGACATGAGACTAAAGTGTGCGCAGTGCTGGGCATTGGCTGTCCTTGTCAACCTCTATCGTCTCGTACGCCCAGAAGACAAACAGACTCTAAATGGGTTCATTGATGAGTTCATCTCTGTTTACTCCACCATGGAGAGCTCCTCGCCGTTGGTAACTCAGATGGTTTGGCCTGTATTCACTATGGGTTGTGAAAGCTCTAGCACACACCAGCGTACCAACCTCAAGAAATTCATGGACACGTTGTATCTTCAGGTGGGCATGGGTACCGTGTTCACACTCAGAGCCATCGTTGAAGAGTGCTGGTCCACAGGTAAGACTTGGGAGGAAATCCTAGCTGGCCAGGAGTGGTTCGCATCTGGTATCGACTTCCTGGTTGTGTAAAGAGAACTACGTGTGGATAGACTAAATGAAACGAGACAACCATAGTACATTAGCTAGTGATCCCAGTCCCAGAAAAGGCATAACACGAAACTAAAGAAGTAAAAAGAAGGGGAGAAAAAACAGCTTACAACTTCTGCATAGCAGCAATGTCAGTAGACTGGACGTGGTCCTCATCCTCCTCAATGGCACCCTGCAAAGTGTCAAGAGAGACCTTCTCGTCCTCAATGACCATGTTGATCTGGAGCTTCTTGATACCGAAACCAACTGGGATCCACTGGTGAGCACCCCAGACCAAACCATCCATCTCGATAGCCTTAACGTTCTGCAAAAGCTCCTCGAGGTCAGTCTCGTCATCCCATGGCTTGACGTCCAAGGTGACGATGGACTTAGCAGCTGGCTTTGGACCCTTAGCGGCCTTCTTAGCAGCGTACTCGGCCAATCTCTGCTGCTTGAGCTTCTCAGCCTCCTCGTCAACCTCGTCGTCGTCGGAACCGAAGAGGTCGACATCGTCGTCGTCCTCCTCCTCAGCAACCTCCTTGGCGGCAGCAGCTGGGGCCTCACCGGCTGGCAAGGTCTCGAACTCCTCAGTGAAAGAAGCAATGTGGTTCAACCATCTGGTGAGCTCTGGGTACTCCTTCTGGAAAGCCTTGTAGGTGGTAACATCGGCCTGGGTAGCGGAGGTACTGGTCAATTGTTAGTATCCTGTGGCCAATTGGAGCTGGAAAGCTGCCGCCGGAACCAAAGATTTTGACCAATCAACCAAAAGTTGATTTCTGCGTTTCTTCTTGTCAGGAAAGTGAAACTTGATTGGGTTGATACTCATGCAGTGGGTCTTAAGCACTTCATAAACACGGACCAAAGATTATGTTCATCATTGTGAGAAAGCACAGAAAAGAGGTTGTCCAACAAGGTTGATCTTGGGTGGCCAAATTGAAGCCCGGCGGATGGTAGTTGATACTTACCCAGAGATGTAGGACTTGTCAGCCAAGAAAGTGTTCAAAGCCTTCAAAGAGTCGGCCTTAGAGAAGTCGGAGAAAGACATTGTGGTATAGATGGTGGGTGGGAGGAAGAGGAAGAAGCGGTGCTTTAAAAGGTTGGATAAGGGAGTGAGGGAAAATTTTTCAGAGCGGACGATGCCCGTGGCCCGTGGCCAAAACCAGCTCTCGTGCTGAAAATTACGCGGGTAATGGGCACTCCGCGCGTAAATTTCAGTCCGCAAATAAGTAGGGCTGGTGGCCCCTCTGGCGCGCGAAACGGTGGAACTGTGTACGAAGGCTCTCCTCCTACAACACACACGGTTCTTCAAAGGTAAACAACGCGCCACAGACCACGCTCTGCGCTCAAACAACGATGGACAGACCACTCATCCCACAGGCGTTGTCCACGAGTTTCCACAACAGAGTCAAAAACGAGCAGACGGCGCTCTGGATCGCGGCTATCCCGACGAGAGCCACCAAGAGAGCGAAGGTGGTGAACTACGCTGAGTACGAGGACCTCAACTTCGATGACGACAACGACCACCATGACGACAACATCCACCACTTCAGCAATCACACGCCGGGATCTCATCCGGCCGCTGCTGGCCTGATGGGGAAGCTCGCCGCAAAGACTAAACACGTCCACTTCTCCGAATACGACCTGAGCTTGAACGCACTCTCAGAAGAGATCCTTATCCCAATCAGACTCGATCTGGAGTACAACTCCAACAGAATCGTTGACCATTTCATGTGGAATCTGAACGAGTCCCTCATCACGCCAGAACAGTTTGCTCTCATCACCTGTCAAGACATGGACCTTCCAACTTCGTTCCAGCAGCAGATCTCAAGTTCCATCAAGTCACAGATTGAGGAGTACACCAACCTGGTCACGATACAGCTCCCTAAAGATATTGACATCCACGTGATTATCAACTTGTCGTGCAACTTGGACAAGAACTTGTACGAAGATAAGTTTGAGTGGGATCTCTCGAGCGACGCGGTCTCGCCAGAGGAGTTTGCGAAGTACGTTGTGACAGACATGGGTCTCTCGCGTGAGTTCCTTCCTGCCATTGCACACACTCTCCACGAGACCATCTTGAAACTTAAGAAAGATTGTATCGATGGTCGTCTCCCACAGGAGATCTACAACCAGTCTGCCTTTGGATACGAAGCTGGTGTCAGATTGGATCACGAGACTCTGGGTGCTGGCTGGGTTCCATCTGTGGAGGAGCTCTCGCCATGGGAGATTGAGAGAAGAGAGATGGAGAGAGAGAGAAACATCAGACGTTTGAAGAGAGAGTCCATGAGAGTTGACGATGGGTCGAACAAGAGAAGAAGTCACAGAAGAAGATATGACGATATCGATTTACGATGATTTATGTACTATACAGGGAACAATAGATATGTTTCAAGGGAAGTTAGAGGAGTCGTAGTACCGTTCGGCTTGTCTATGTTGGGGTCGGACGCGTCACCCTTCACAATTCGTGTGCGCGGTCATCATAAACGCGTCGTAGCAAAAATGTGTAAACAACCTCCCAAACACAAACAACAGCTGGCCCTCGTTAAGGAAGAGCAACGCCGACACACGCACTGATGGTATCCGAGTCAGAGATCCTCACATCATTCCTCCTCGAGAGAGCACAGATCAAAGATGCCCTCCCCAAAGAGCGGTTCAGAAAGATGTTCCCCAAGGGCACACCAGAAGATGTGATCAAAGACGTTCGCCACATTGTTGCCAAAAAGCTGGAGTCACGGCTTGATACGGTGAACGCGGCTATCCAGGAGAGAGGAGAGTCATTCGGCCCGCCGAGTCTGGAGGTTGACCCTCAGGAGAAGAAGAGAAGGAACGCATCCAAGGCCACAAAGAACCTCGACAAGATATCTACACTGCTGGACGAAGAGCTTGACGCTCTAGAGCGAGAGTACCAAGAGGCGCTGGGAAGTCTGAAAAGCACAGTTTCCGATCTGAACGATATCGCATACCCAGCCAAGAAAGACGCCTCCTCGCTGGATACAGAGACTGCTGAAGAACTCGTGGAATCGATAAAGAAGTTCAAGTCGCTACGAGAAAAGTGAACTCTGTCTATCACGCATTTATCCTGTCACATATGCTTGGAACCTCGTACTCATCTCCGATCCACTGGAAGACCTCAAAGCTCGAGTTGAGCAGCTTGTGGTTGTGCACTTCGTATCCCTCTCCGCTCTGTGGACTCAGAGCACCCGTCAGATCGGATGGTTTCACATAGATCAGTCTTGACACTCTCGAGTGGATCAATGCCATGGAGCACATTGTGCAAGGCTCGTGGGTTGTGTAGACATGGTAGTCGTTGCAGAGGTAGCGATACTCCTCTGGTTTCTTGTTCTTGCGTGCTTCCTGTTCGTTCTCTGAGACGATGTTTATGCATCTCATAACACTGTGATCGAGCGGGTATTCGTGTCTTTTGTCGGCTGAGATGGCCATCACCTCCTTGCTTTTCGGATCCACAATGGCTGTGACACACGGGAGTTGCGGTGTTTGGATCTGGCGAGACTCCTCAGCGACGAGCTTCAGAAAACTTTTGATCTGGTCCATATCGAACTCCATGGCAGCGAGGATCTGGTCGTTTGGGTTGCCCTTCCATACCAGAGGCCAGTGTTCTTTGCCCCACTGCAATGCAAGCTCCTTCGTTGGTGGGCAGTGTCTGGGTACAAGGCGTTCCTCCAGTGGTGTGTACTCTGCTCCGCTCTCGATGAGCTTCTTCTCCAGCTCTTCGGACGACATCAGATCTGTGCTGCAAAGAATCGTTGTCAGATACTCTGGCTCAAACTTCTGTAGTCTTTTCACGTGTTGTAGTGGCACTGGGTCTATGGTGCTGAGCTCTCGTATCAGACTCAGGACCTTGGGCGATGACTGTGGTTTGATCTTGGTGGACCAGGTCTTCACGAGCGAAAGCTCCGCAGAGGCCTTCTGATTCCGCACCTGCAGCAGTCTTCCCTCGACAACACCCGTGGCATAATCGATCTTCACTTTGCTGAACTGTTTCTTCACCATCCGTGTGTGTGCTCTGTGGGAGTGGGCTACGATGAGCTTTGAAGGAAACCAGAGAAACCGAAATTTTCGAACGCGCTTCGATCAACACAAACACACACCGGCCCCAGTGGTGGCTCTCTCTCCAGTCATTGATGGAACTGCCCGATGGTTTGATCACCCTCAGAGAATGTGTCACTGCACACTTTGGTTGCCGTCTTCCAGTGGACGAGGGTTCTGAGTTCTCAGAGTTCCTGGACCGCGTGCTGGTGATACGGAACAAGACCACCGCTCAGGTCGACGATCTCAAACCTTCTCCGGGGCTCTCATTCGACGAACTCGTCGACCTCTGTCGTGTGGCTCTCATCAAGAGTGGAAACCCCACGAACTCGCTCGCAGATGGGTACAAACTTGGGGACTCGAACTCGGCCTCTGTTTCACCGCACACGCCATTCACTAACTTGGGGAACAACATCCTCAAGCAGCACACATGGCGTCACCTCCACGGGATTCTGCGGCCTGAGAGCATGTCCGCACTTCTAACTCAGTACTCTGCCTTTGACCAAGTGGGCCCCAACTTTGTCCAACTGTTTGGTAACCCATTGAGAAAGGCAAACTACCAAGTCGTCAAGAGGAACTACTACTCTTTGGATCTGGCAATGTACAAGGAGAGTCACACAGCCAAGTTCCTCAACCCATTCCCATCTGACAGCACAACTCTGCTTTACACGATCTTCAAAGATGAGTTCCAAAACATCACATCGACGAACAAAGTTCCACAACGTCTGCAGCCCTTCAAGAAACTCGCTGATCGCATCCTCGAGAACCACGCACGTTGCCGATACATCCAGATCGCCGATGAGATCTGCCCACTGCCCTCGATTAAAACGGATGAGT
Organism: Petasospora rhodanensis; assembly: GCA_030569395.1. Taxonomy (NCBI): domain Eukaryota; kingdom Fungi; phylum Ascomycota; class Saccharomycetes; order Phaffomycetales; family Wickerhamomycetaceae; genus Petasospora; species Petasospora rhodanensis. Next base: position 28,551 of record JAJMKQ010000328.1, read on the forward strand.
ACCTCGATCTTGCATTCGACAAGCGTCAAGTCATCAGGTTCGTCATTGTCGTGTTTGAGAAGATCTTTCCTCCTGAGTTGTACGGTGGGTCCCAAAACAAATCGATGATCATCAGACGCTTCTCTAAGCTGTTGACTGGCGAGAAGGGCACGAAACTCATGATGGAGGACTGTGTGAAAGGTCTGAATCTCAAAGACATTCCGTGGTTGGGCAAACAGTACGCTGGGAACTTGAACAAGCAAGATACGGAGAAACGTCAACGACTCCTCCGCCAATTTGTTCATTGGCTGTTCTCGACATACTTGGTCAAGCTCCTGGGCTCCTTCTTTCACATCACACACATCTCTTCCGGGAAGGAACTCTACTTCTTCAGGCACGCCACGTGGACAAGGATCTCGCGTCCTTACTTGGAGAAGTACCTCTCAGAGAACTTGAAGCTCATTGACACGCCGGTGAGTATATCGCAAGCAGAAAACTCGGAGGTGTTGGAGTCGAGGCTCAGAGTCATGCCCAAGAAGAACAAAGATTTTAGAGTCATCAACGTTCCACAGAGAGGTCGTCATCGCAACGAGACGTTCCACTACCTTGACCATCTCATGAAGGAGATCAGACCTGCTAAGCGTATCCTCAACCAATTGAGACTGCGCAGACCTTCACCGTTCCCCAAGTTGTCGTCTGTGAGCCAAGTTGCTTACCACATCGGACGGTTCAAGCTGTCTCTCATTGAAAAGCACGGAGAAGTTCCTGGTCTGTTCTTCTTGAAGTTTGACGCCAGAGCGTGCTACGACTCGTTGCCTCAGGAGAAGATCATGGAGTCGGTGTCGAAACTGGTAGAGCAGGATGAGCCATACTACTATTGTGAGGAGAACAGCTTGGAGTTGGGCTCCATGAAGATGGAGCCTTCGAGGCAGGTTGGCCCCTTGAAGAAGATGGTGGAGTTGAAGACTAAGAACAAGCCGGGCACTTTCTTGGCTGGTCCAAGAAAGCAACACACGTTGAAAGGAAGTGAGATCATGGACATCTGCAAGACACAGTTGGAACAGACGATCACAAGAATCGGGTCTTTAAAGTTCCTTCGTACGAAGGGTGTTTTCCAAGGACTGCATTTATCGAGTCTCTTCTGTGATTTGGTGTACGACTCTTTGATCGAGAACGAGTTCCAGTTCCTTGCAGACACGAACACTTTGATCCTGAGAATCGCTGATGACTTCCTGATGATTTCGGACGAGGTTCACTTGCTTATGAAGATGCAGAAGCTGGCTAACAGAGGCTTCCCGGAGTATGGTGTCACGATCAACAAGTTGAAGACTTCGGTGAACTTTGGAAGTCAAGGTCAGGCCCATGCTCCTGAGGGCACATTCACTTTCTGTGGGTATGACATTGACTTGACCACACTCGACGTTATCAAGCAGTACACCACTGATATGGCACTCATCCCATACGTCAGATCTCACAGAACCGCTGCAAGCAGGATGCTAAGCATCTACAAGATTAGGCTGAAGCAGAACACCTTGGACACAGATTTCAGTTCGCCAGAAAACGTCACACATCAGATCAAGTGTCTTGCTGAGAATGTTGCACACTCCTACTACAGAACCACCCGCCCCTTGGTGCTTAGTATCAGCGGTTTCAGGGAACTGATTCATGACATTCTGGAGCTGACAATGTCATCTCTAAGAGGTAATCACGGATTGGATGTCAGATACAGAGACAGGGTGAAAACGGTCATCCTGGACGCGTTCCTTTCGCAGTTGATGAAGTCCAGGGCCAAGTATGAGCAGTGCATAGAGTTTCTTCTACATGAAGTGATCTAAAATAAGTACACGTCCCGTTTCATAAAGATCTAAAACAGTGGTGGGAAGGCACTGCGTAAGTTCTGCTCATCCTTCATACGGCGGATTCTTTCCACTTCCTCAATACCTCCGCTCTTCTTCAACTTACTCTCCTCCACAAACCCACCGAGTTCTTCTTCAAATCCATTCAGCATAGCCAGTTGTCTCTCTTTTTCTCTGATCTTCTCCGCTTTCTCAATGGCTTCAACTCTGCTGTCGTGGTTCGGCTTCAATGCAGCAACTTCACTCAAAAGAGCATCTCTCAAATTTGGAAGAGATCCGGGCTCAACAAGTGGAATGTTCTTCGTTCTCGTTCTTGGATTCTTAGTCTGTTCTTCACAACACTGCTTGACCAGATCGAAGGTCTCTGTAGCCTTCTCCAAATCCTCCTTCAAGTCGTGAGCAAGATCCTCTTGTAACGTGAGGAACTGCTGTTCCTGACAAACAGTGTCCAATTCCGTCTCCCAAATCTTCTTCCAGTGTGGCTTCTCCGTCTCGATGTACAATACCATAGTCTCAAGATCCTTCTGAGCCTCCACAAGCTGCTTCGAAACAAAGTCGATCTGCTTTTCGGATGGACGGGCACCTCTCTGTGCCACATCCTTACGCAGGGCCTCGATGAGATCCTGCAAGTCATCAAACTTGGTCAACAACGAGTCAGAGTCCTTGGAAAGCTTCTGGTGTGACTCCTCGACGTAGGTACGCATAGTGGACTTGGAAGTGTCGAGAGACAGTGACTTGAAATCTCTCACCTTCTGTAACACCTTCTCAATGGAATCCTTAAAGTTCGTCTTGCTCGTGTTGTTGATCTGCTTGATCACGGAAAGCTCATGACGGATGTTGATCAAGTCGGACATGTCATCAAACAACACCGTCTTCTGTGTAGGCTGGGGTTTTGTCTTTGTCTCCTTAGTTGTTGTCTTCTCGTCTGTACTGGCAACCTCCTTCTGGGAGACTGCAACAGACGTGGTCTCAATCAATGCCTGGATCTTCTGGAGGATGCCATCGTTGGACTTGTCGATGTACTCTCTCGTGCTCTCAAAGAACTGCTCCTGGTTGTTCTTGAGCTGATCTCTCAGCTCCTCGATGTTTCTGTGGACAGCCTCTAGAATCTCTGTGTTCTTGTTCACGTTCAACGAAATCACTGAACCCTGCTTGACATCAGAGAACATGTGTTCCTCCAACTCGTACGACACGCCGCTGTTGTTGTCCTGAATGTAAATGTCTGGGAACTGGCCTGTACCTGGAGAGTATGTGAACTTCTCCACAAAGAGCAAGCGGAGGGCCGTGAACGTGACTGGGGTAGTGAGCTGACACTTCTTTACTCTGTCGCCAATCTTGAGGAACACATCAATGGTTTCCGTACCCGCCGATGGCGGGGCATCCATCACCGGTGTACGATTCTGTAACGGGCTGTTCTGTCTGATGCTTCCTTTACTGCGTTCGAGGATCGACTGGTCAGGGAGCTCTGGGTCTCTTCCCGGTGAGTAACTCGTGAGCTTAGCGTACTGATAGGCCGAGAATCTTCTTGAGGCACGACGTTGTAGAGAGTCTCCCTTCTGTAACTGTGCCAAAGCGTTTGCCGTCCGTTTCGATGCGTCGTTCTGTGGTTGTGGTGGAGGAGTTGGTGTGTTGACGGCTGCCTCCTCTGGCTTCTTGGGCAGTGCCTTGTTCATCGATGCGTTGCGCTGGTGGCCTGCGACCTCAGGAGTGGCACTTCTGGACTGCATGGAGGAAGCCACACTGGTTCTTCTTGCAATCTCCTCGTTTGTGCTGGACCTGGAGCTGTCTCTGGTCTTGTTTGCCTTGATCGTGCGGGCAGTGGCCTGCTTGACCTTCAAGTTCTGAAGCAACGACACGATGATCTCCCTGATGCCCGGAAGGAACTTGTCCAAACTCTCCTGCGAGGGTGGCTCACAAAGCGCCTCTTCGAGAACGATTCTCAAGGAGTGTGGCACATCTCCAAGATCACTGACATCGACACCGGCGTTGGAGAAGGCACGACAGGCGACTTTAAACTCGTTACCCAACTGCACGTAAGCGTCAGAGATATCCGTCTCCGTGGCGGCAAGCTTAGCCCACTGCGTGAGGGACTCGAGAAGCCGTTTCGTCGCAACCAAGAGCCGTGTGACACTGGACTCGATGGTGCTCATCTGTGAGGAAAGTTAGTACGCTGTTGTTTGATTTTTCGATGCCGCA
>JAJMKQ010000329.1:0-32262 GCA_030569395.1 Petasospora rhodanensis
CCTCTTCGTCAGAAGCAGAAGAGGTTTCCTCAGACTCAGACTCAGTAGCTGTGGCCTCTTCCTCTTCAGTAGAAGCCTCGGCAACAGAGCTCTCCTCCTCGTCATCGTCAGTAGCAGTAGCCTTAGTAGAGGAAGTCTTGGTGGACTTGGTCTTGGTAGTCTTAGTCTTAGTAGTCTTAGTCTTGGAAGACTTAGAAGTAGAACTCTCGTCGTCATCCTCAGTGGTGTTCTCCTCAGTGTCCTTAACGATGACAGAGGTAATACCAGAAGCATCAGAGGACAAAGTGGTGGTAGTCCCCTCAGAGGCAGCAGCGGTTGCGAGGACACACTGGTAGTAGTAGTCGTACTGCGAGCCACATGTGGCAGAGGAGGCACACTCGGTAGCACCGGAGTATCCGGAGCCTCCGCACTGGCCGTAGAGTGCAACGGTGTCAGCTGAGGCCTAAGCAGCAGCCAAGATGGTGATCAAGAGGGATTTGGTGAAGATCATGGTTGAGAGTGTTGATGGAGAGGAAGGAAGAACGAGGAGCCAAATGGAAAGGGGGACAACGAGGGGGGTATTTATACCCGTGTCGAGGAACACAGGCTCCTCCAGAGACCACGCCACAGGGTCTGAACCCTGGAGACCCTGGTGTAATACCAGAGAACTCAAGGCGGGCGTTGTAGTACAATAAGGCGGACAAAGGCGGATGTGTCAAGCGGGACCGTTGGCCAAAGGATCGCCCGGCGTGGGGGGGACACAGCTTTTTCGATGCAGGGGCCCCATGTTTCGCTCCAATTCCTGTCTCAGATCTCTCGGTTAGAACTCTTGGAGATGTGTGGTATGTGCGTCTCCCTCTGCCTCCCTATCCGTCTGGCTTACACGCGCGCGTCCAGAGTTCAGAGACTCTCATACGATGGGGTGTGTAACTCTTGTATCATCTGTTTATTCATTTGATCGTAACTGGGAGCACCGGTTCTTGTACCCTTCTTCTCCATTTAGATACCAGTGGGGTGACGAGCAACGAAAGGAATGCCATCACGTCGAGCACTTTGGTCAGCTTCCTCACGTTCTCGATCAACGAGTACAACACGACAGGCTCACCACTCATCGTCCCGAGGTCCATCAGTGCGAGGTCGAGCACTGCGTTCACCACCACACAGCAGATCGATGCCTTAAGCACGCCGGCTCTCTTCTCCATCTCGTGGATCCACATCCAGATCGAGCTGCTCTTCACTTTGAGCGGTACCAAGTCCCCTCCGAGGTGTTCTCCGAGCACAAGCACCATCATCGAGAGGTACACGAGCCACTTCCCGCCCATGAGCATGACGAAGTACACCCACTCCATGACGTGGTCCACTGTGTCCATTGGGATGTCGATGTCGAGCTTGACGATGACGAGGAGCAAGAGCTGGAACGCCACAAACGTCAGGGCAAACACGGTGAAGATGCTCAGCGCCCGGTCCTCCGCACTGGCCCGGGGCTCATAGTTGACGTGTGTGTACTGGATCTGTCCTGGTTCCGTGGTGGTCATTCTTTGTGTGTGTGTGTGTGTGTGAAACCAAGGGGAAAGCAAGGGCAAGCGCAAGGTGCAACGGGCGGGGGTGGGCGTTATCTCGGATTTATAGTCCTACACTGCCTCCTTCTCCTGCTTTTTCCCCCTGTCCACAACGGTGGGCTGCCGGCGTGCAGATTTGGGTTCCTCGCATCATCATCGGGATCATAAAGCCCCGTCTGGGCGATGAGGAATAGGGAAGAAGACACTGGGTGGGAGGACTCCTTCTCCACAGAACCACATCGCTGAGTACATCTGGCTTGGTCGTGTGAATCTCTTTGTGTGCTCGTGGGACCAACTGCCAAATTTGGCACTGCAGAGCGGCAGAGGGGCTAGAGCTGGGGCCAGGCTGAGGTCCCCACGTGTGTGCTTTGTTTCATGCGCGTCGGCGAGTGCTCTCAGGAAAGGGGCAATCGGGGCCGGGATTGACCCTTGTGCGGTGGAGTTTGCGGGTGGAGTTTGTGAGTGATGTTGGTGGTGGTACTTCTCTAAGTTCACCGGTGATGAGTTGTGTCTAGCTCTCCAATGGCACCATTGCAACCCCTGGAATCTCGCTTATCAGGCTCAAGGAGCAGAGAACCGCCGATTACCCGATCAGGGAAAACTGCGCAAATCTACGCACTTTGGCAAAATTCGATGGCGTAATTAGGCGTCCATTTTGCGCGAAACTTGCCCAATCTGGACGCACTTACCTCTTAGATCTGGGGAAAAAGGGGCAGATGAAGAGCCCGGAGCCAGGGGTATACAACACTTGGACTAGAAACGGACAGGTGCAGCCGGTGTCCAGAATAGATGCTGATCCACGGATGCGAGAAGACTGTGTCGTAGTCGTAGATGAAGGTCTCGAAGCTGGTCGCGTCGTCATCCAAACACATGTCACCACCGCTTGGACCGATGTGTGGGCAGTGCACCGAAGGTCTGAATGCGATCATGTTCTGATGCAAGGAACGACACAGAAGAGTGTTTCTCCCGGCTTCCCACGACTGCCCGAATCTGACCTCGTTGGTCAAGGACGCCAAACAGGCCTCGTGCGAGTCGTACTACTGGTTCTCTCCGGTGCAATAGGCGTCGTGGACGGTGCACACAGACTCAGCGATGATAGCACCAACGGAGGCGATCTCCTCATCGGTCAGACTTTCCGTGTCAGTCTTCTGCACCCCTGTAACCTCTGCGATGCCCTTCTTCATCACCAAGTCGTAGAACATCCCCCATCTTCTGAACTGCGCATCGTACTGCACAATCTGTCTGTCCTCGTTGATCTTGATCCACAGATCAACCTCATCTGGGATCCAAATATCGCCAAACAATGGGAAAGTGGAGTTGACAACAGCGGAAAAGGAGTACTCATCACAATGACCCACAAACTGAAAGATGTCGTAGCTCGTGCAATACCCGAGGATATTAGCAGTCCCAGACCCGGCAATCTGAGAGAAGGGACCATAGATGTACTCCGTGTTGAGCTCACGGCCCTCGTAGATCCGTACAGGGTCCACACGGTCCACCACATCTTCGGAAAACATCGTGGAGTTGATCTTGGAGGCCTGGTACGAGTTGGCTGGGTACATGAACCAGTCGAGGAAGAGCAACGCGTGCTCGAAGAGCTCGTACGACGAGAAGGGATAGTCCTCGCGGAAGAAGTCGGAGTAGGCTTGGGCTCTGGCGGTGACGTTCGAAGGGATGATTATCGCGTCTGAGTGGTTCTGCTTTGGTGCGTCGTTCACGAGGTCCGTGATGAGTGGGGAACAGGTGGCCAATGGGATGAAGAGGAGAGGGAGAAGAAGCTTCATGATTGAGGTGATGAGAAGGGATGACAATGAGGGAATGGTGGAAGAGGGGTGAATGTGCTCTCTTATATATACCCCTTGAGTTCGTGGAGTGGGGACAAGGCGGTATAAGGAGACATGTCAGCTCATTTCATACACAAGTACAGCCCTGAGCTGCTCGCCTTGTTCCTTAGTCCACTGGCACGGATTTCTGCATCTCTCTGCTCGCCTTGTTCTGCACTTGGCTTGTACGAAATAGGAAAAAGCGATCCTTTGCTCGTTGGTTTGTAAGCTTTACGCCCCGAGAAACGCATGTCGGAGTGTCTTGTATGTGCTTCAGTGCATTGTTAGAGGCGAAGTAGGGGCTTGTTTCAGGGGTAGCGGTGGAAAAATCATTGGCGCCTCTGTCCATGGTGCAGGAAAGGGAGAGTAATACGTTAAGGCTGATGGTTGAGCGAGGAGTATGGGGTCAACCCGTCCATGAAGATGGTGTAGCTCGTGGTACCCACCAAGCACATCCGGCACTCTACGACAGAGCTCGTACTGTATTCTTAAGAAATCAGGCTACGAAAAAATAGAAGAATCTCAGTCCGAGGATCTGGAGCACCGATGGCTCGTGTTGCACGCACAAAGCTCAGGGTGAAGGGCCGAGAAGGCTAGGACCACCGTTGCAAGTGGTGGGATAAGTGAAGAACTCTAGACTCTCAACCTCCAAACTGTATTGCACATCTCGATTTCGGATTGTGCACTCTGCACTACTCAACCCTGACTCAACTTCCACTACGTTCTTTTTCCAAAAGTGATAGGACGTATGAGCTTAGATTATATATCTGGTGTCCGGGTTTTTGCTCCTGGCGGGCAGGTCGGAATTATCGGATTTTACTTGGCGGTACGGGCCACACGCTCCACAGGGCGACAACTACTACGTACCTAGCGTAAGCGAAAGGTTTGGGAACCCCTGGATCTGATCGTCAATCCCAGATACTCCTGTCGTAAAAGGAAACATTCGAGGATTCACGACATCAGTCTCGGGGCACAGTATGATCCCATCCAGTCCATACTCGTAAAGTCTAATTCTATCGAGAGGGGTGCCTACCAGTGAGCTCAGTAAAAGAGTATGGGTATTGGTCCATAGAGTAAACAGCTTTAAATGACAAGCCAGGTGTCGCTCCCGTCGAACACCTTGTCGTACCCTCTGATGAACTCGTTGTACGTGGTGTTCTTATCATCCAGACACATATCACCACCGGTGGGGCCGATGTGTGGACAGTGCAGCGTTGGGTTGTACTCGATCATGTTCTGGTGAAGGGAACGACAGAGGATGGTGTCCCTGCCTCCTTCCCATGCCTCACCGAATCTCTTGGTCATCAATTCTGTTAAGCAATCCTCCGTTTTGTTGAACTGTGAGTTGTCGCCCTTACAGTACTTATCGTGTGCAGTGCAGATCGAGTTCACCAGCACTTCTTGAACTTTTTTGAGCTCAACTGCAGTTGGTGGTGTGGTGGAGTTGTGTGCAGTTGTGTTTGTGGCCGCTGCTGCCGAGTATCTCAAGATCAAGTCCAGCACCTGTGGCCATCTTCTGAACTGGGCGTCGTAGTAGATGATCTTCTTCTCCTCGTTCAACTTGATCCACACGTCAATCTCCACTGGGATCACCTTGTTTCCCAAGCTCGGGAAAGTGGCGTTGACGACCGCTCCAACAGCGTACTGGTCACAACTGGCAGTAAACTCGAACAATTCGTAGCTCGTGGTGGACCCGAGCACGTTCTGCAAATCGGCATCGGCAATCTCAGCAAACAGCCCAAACACGTACTCAGAGTTGATCTCTGCACCGTAGTACGTTCTCGTGAAGTCCACACGGCCCACCACGTCCTCGTCAAACAGCTTCGAGGTGTGGTGTGTGTTGTTGATGGTCTGGAAGTTGTTCGGGTGCTTGAACGTCTCCAAGAAGTAGATCGCGTGCTCCAGCAACTCGAAAGAGGAGAAGAGACACACCTCCGTCGTATGGTTGCGGGCAAACTCCTTGGCCAATGCGGTGATGTTTGCTGGGATTTGCAAGATCTCAGCACCGTAGTCGGTAAACAGCGGCTCAGAGTCCAAGACGACCTGTCCGTACTCCGGCACCTCCGGGGCGCCCCAGTTGAAGGCCAGCAGTGAGAGGATGTAGTTCCAAGGCTGCATTGTGCGTTGTGCCTAGGTGAAAATACAGGAGAAAAGACTGGATTATGGGTCGCCTCTTTGTCTCTTTATACCTCCCCCGGGCGTTATCTCTCGGCACAAGACAAGCGAGCCGGCCGCCACAGGCACTGTGCGTGAGGCAGGGCAATTTAGCTGATCAGCTCTGGAGGAACGGGAAAATTGGATAACACACGAGAAAGTGACAGAGATTATACGACTGCCGAAAGGAGCGGGCAGAGCGGGCAGAAGCGCAGCTGGAGACAGATGTGGTGCTTACTCACAGGCTTCAACGAACAAGTCCCTCGCAGACCCCACACGCAGACCCACTACCAAAACAACCATTTTTTGCTCGTGGTGCCCATGATTCCCAGAACTTGTCCCACTTGTCCCATCTGTCCCATGGGACACTTCCCGGGTCTGCTTCCAGCGCAATCTCTGGGGGTGAACCCGTGATCGGCGTTGAGGCAAAGACCTGCATGATAAGACACCTGTCTGCTAAAAAAAATAAATTCTTATCCAAACCCGATTTCGCAAATTCTCCCAGATTGGAACAAGGGTGGTCTGATCACTTGGACACGCTCGTAAGCTACCACCATCCAATGTCGCAAGGGGAGGCAGAACCACTAGGGTTTGTGCTGTCTCGATCTCTCCACACCTTAAACACAAAGACACAGCAGGGCCTTGTTTCCCAGAACCCTTGTTCTCCTGCCCTTGTTCTGCAGGATGTGATCCCGTGGGCTAATTCCAAAGCATAGAGCCCACACACTTGTCCCGTGCGCTGGGTGGGAGGGTGCCCTTGTTCGTCTGCCCACTGACAGGGATCAGCGGAAAGTGCCGCATGGAAAGAAACTGACCAACGAGGATCTGCGGGACGAGTGCGCGGGGGAAAGGGACAGATCATTGTGGGCTACTGGTGGAGACATAGCGAGGATTATTGAGAAGTATAGAGCTAGAAGATACCCAACAGGCCTCCAAAGGACTTGAGCACCGAGGAAATCCATGAAGACAGGTCAGAGAACATCTCATACTCCTCCTCCGTGTAATCAGGATCGTAGTCGTGCTTCGAGGGCTCCTCAAAGTGAAACTTGTGCTCCTGGTTCTCCTCTGGAGAACTGATCCCATCAGGCTCATCTCCATGGAAGAAGTATCTCTTCTTACCATCATCTCCTCCACTGTACACCTCCCCATTCCAGCAATAATCCTCAAAGCACTGGGCACAACCCTCGGGCATCTCAGCCTCGCCACGGTCCACGGACCGCTTGACAATGGCACATCCAACACAGCGTGGCCAGTTCTCATCGAGCGTATGGTTCAATCTCGAAGCCACTTCAAACCCATTGCGGATCATCCCATTACGTTCACGCTTCGTGTACTGCGGCTTCTCCGTGGACGTGTTGGACCAGAACGAGTACGCCATGTTCGGGATGTACACCACCAATGGAGGCGGGTTCGTCAAGTCTGTCAAGTTGGCGTAGTCACATCCGAAGAACGTTGGCTTGGACGAGAGGTTGTACACAAATGTGTCTGTGTTTGGGACCGGTGGGAACGAGATGTCTGCTCCTTGTGGTGTGAACTGGCGGTCGTACGTTGCAATCAGGGACGTACCATCGGCGAAAGTGTCCTCCGTGTTGGCTGAGTTGTCAAAGGCAAAGATCACATCGACTTCTCTCTCTGGTTGGAGCAATGGTTGTAAGGGGATGTTCTGTGTGTCCTCGCCGCCATCCACGAGGTAGAGCGTCTTGGACTTGGCGATGGAGTCGCTGCCTGTGGCGAAGTTGGTTTCAAAGAACGGATTCGGCTCGTAAGACGCAACGTCGTGGTTGCCCTTCCCCAACTCGTTGAGCACAAACTTGAAGATGTCCTTGATTGCCTCGGGGAAGTGTGTGGTGTTGAGATGCAGCGTGATAACGTTGAACATGGACGACGAAGTGCCCAGCACGAACCCGGTGTTGTCAAAGCCCACAACGCACTTCTCTCCCACCGCTTATCTCAGACCCAATGTACTTCAGATCGGCAAATGCATTGAGTGATGGGTCCCAGGAACCCATCTCAAATGGGTTGAACTCGAACACGGTGGAGTTGAGGTTGACGATCGTCGTGTTCAACGCTCTTCCCAGTGCCACGGAGATCGGGAAGGGCATGTGACCCGAGTCAAAGAGGGCATACTCCCTCAATGTGGAGAAACTGAGGTTAGAGAAGTGTTCATGGGTGCTGTTCAAGAGCTGATAGGACAATGCACGGCCCCAGATGTCTGTGATGGTGGTGTTGAAGTGTGCCTCCTTCTTGGACTTGACAGCCTGAACGAGATCGGTCATGTGGTTGAGCTCACCTCCCCACTGGTCTGAGATAAGCATCATCTTCTCCAGGCTCCAGATCTCTTCTGTTGCCATGATCTCATCCACAGACACCCAGTTGTTGAACACCATCGTGCTCGTGAGCCAGTTTCCTCCGGAGAGACCAGCCATGTACGTCGATGCTTGCAACAGTCCACCTAGACCGGACTCGTTGGCACCATAGACACGAGAGTCCATCGCAGCCAGCATCCCGGCACCGTTGAGCAAGGCACGGTAGCCTCCTCCAGAAAACGCTAGACCAATGTTGATGTGTTTGCCCAGCTTGTTCACGTCAAACTCCACACCGTTGCGCTCGAGGAAGTGCTTGATCTGCGGGGTAGTGTTCTTGTGACGCTTCTCCAACCACTCAGTCTCGTTCTGGGATAGTCCACTGGCCTCTCTCACCAACAATTGGCCATTTGCGGGGCAATCCACAGCCACTGGGGCATACCTCCAGTCCCCGTCGCCGTCAAACGTGTCTCGGAACCAGTCTCTCACGTGGACGAACCATCCGGCGGCGTGTGCGGTGGCGATGAACCAAAGCCAGCAGACCAAGAGTGTGTGTCTCATCCTCAACAGCCTTACCCCTCTACCACCAACAACACAAATCAACAGAGGAAGCCCACCCCATTATATCAAACAATCCCCCTATGTCCCGAACTGTCCCGTATCACATTTGTCCCGTTTGTCCCATTTGTCTCCTGGGGGCCCTTGTGCGCACCGCTGATCCGCTTCTCTTTCGCCCTTTCCAAAAGCGGGGGATAATCTCCGTCTACAGAACAAGGGTCTCCATGAGGGCTGTACATACAATATTTCAGCTAATCAGCGTTAGCAGATCGTCTCCATCGTCCGCTTCCCCAATGTCCGTAGTGTTCGTATGGTTATTGGACCAGTATCCGTCCTCTACGTCCAACGTCCCCTCGTACAAGGACCCGTCCCAGCAGTACTCGTCAAAGCAGGCCTTACACTCATCGCTCTGTCCCTCGCCCGTAGACTCCAAAGATCTCTGGATGATGGCACATCCAACACACAGCGGCCAGTCCTGGTCGATGGTGAGGTTGTACCGCGTTGCGCCTTCGAACCCGTTCTGGATCAGCGCGTTGCGGAACTCGGTGTCGTACGCCATCTTGAACGTGGAGGTGTTGGACCAGGCCGAGTATGCGATGTTTGGGACGTACACCACCAGCGGAGGCACCACGGTCAGATCAGTGAGGTTGGAGGCGTAGCAGCCGAAGAAGGTCGGCTTCGAAGTGAGGTTGTGCTTGAGGAACGTGGCTTGGCCCGGGACGTATGGGAACGCGGTTCTGTTGGCCTGCTCGTAGAACTGGCGCTCATAAGTGGAGATGAGTGCTGTTCCGTCTGGGAAGGTGTCGTCTGTGTTGTCCGAGGAGTCAAAGGCAAAGACAACGTCCACCTGTCTCTCTGGCTGGATCAGTGGCTGGAATGGGATGTTCTGGTAGTCTTCGCCGCCGTCAATCAAGTAGAGGTTCTTGCTCGTGACGATGGAGTCCACCTCGGCATAAGTGGTCTCGTAAAATGGGTTTGGAGAGTACATGGCCACATCTTCTTCAGTGACACTCAGTGCCTCCAACAGCACCTCCAAAAGATCGTAGATGATGGCCGTCGTCCCCGTTGCACTCGCAGACTGAATCTCGGTGAGGAATTCGTTGAACAGCGAGGACGACGTGCCTAGCACGAACCCAGCGTTGTCAAATCCAGCGATACACTGGTCACCAGTTGGAACACCGTTGGACAGCTCCGAGCCGATGTACTTCAAATCGGTGAAGGCGTACAGCGACGGATCCCAAGACCCCAGCTCAAAGGGATTGAACTCAAACACCGTAGAGTTCAGCGAAACCACCGTTGTCCCTGGGGTTCGGCCAATTGCAATGGACAATGGGAATGGCATCGACCCGTTCTGGAACACGGGGAAGTTTCTGATGTCTGAGAACGCAAGCCCCTCCTCGGCGTTGTTAGTGGAGAAGAACTGGTACGAGAGTGCACGTCCCCACACATCCGTCACAGTGGTATCGAACCCTGCCTTGGTCTTCTTATCCACGGCATCGCCAATCTCCTCCCATCTGTCAAACGTTTCAAGGAAATCCAACCCACCAGAAGTGAGGATCGTGTTCGTCAAATCCCAAATATCCGCTTGGCCGTCAATGATATCCTGCACCGACGTCCAGTTGTTCAAGGCGAGGGACCCAGTGAGCCAGTTACCACCGGACAACCCAGCAAAGTACGTCGAAGCCTGCAACAGTCCACCGAGCCCATGTTCATTGGCACCATCGACCCTCTCGTCCAGCGCAGCCAGCTGACCGGCACCGTTGAGCATGGCACGGTACCCACCGCCAGAGAAGGCCAACCCGATGTTGATGGACCTGTTCAAGGCGGACAGATCGTACTCCAACCCGACCCGCTCGAGGAAGGAGGCCAAGTACACGTCCGTGACGGCGTGACGGACCTTGAGCCACGCTTCTTCGTCCTCCGAGATCGAGGTGGCTGCTCTCACGAGGCTCTCAACGTCCGGACACGAGATCGAGCCCGGTGCGTAGCCCCCTGTGGGCGAGTATGCCACTGCTGTTGCCACGAGCGGGGCCACAATGAGCGCGAGCCTGGCGACGTGCATGATCTTAAGCTCTCTGAGGAGATGGGAGAACTGGGTGGAGAGCTGAGATCACCTCCAAAACAGTGGCTGCTCCGGTGTTTATGTACCCTGATCAGGAAAAGGGGCGTGACCCAATTTTGTACCGTCGGTGCCTCGTGGGCGGGCCCGCCTGTATCTCAAACGGGGATCGACACTGCTCGCGTCCGGTATGCGAGATCTGGCGTTGGCCCGGGGAGAGGCGGCCGTGGATTTGTTGAGGGGAATTGTGTGGGCAGTTTGGGGTGTTAATGGATGGTTATAGGCTTGTTCAACTCCCTGATTCTCAAGGATTACAGTGACTATAGTCTTGAGTACTAATTCCGACGTTTTATAATATAAAATTGTATATTGGATGCCTCTATACAAACAAACTTCTAAAAATCATGAGCTGAGCCGCTTTTCCCGAAAATGCCGATCTTTTTCTTCCAAAAACCTTGTTTAATCATGAATTCACTAGCTCTACTATGAACATATACACTTTCTATGAATTTTCATGCCCTTCATTCCCGCAGATCCCAACATTTCTGATATTTTTATGCAATTTGAAGAACATTGGCCTCAGGAGAGAACACCCGGACATACACCCGAACATTCACTATGAGCATATGTCCGGGTGTTTGGCGTCATAACGATAGGAGCTACAGAGCTCTTTTCAACCTGTAGTTTGTGCCTGCCCACTGGTGTTCTGGGTTAGAAACTGAGGATAATAAGCTGTAATAGGTCCATAATGCTTCTTATGAAATCCTAGATAAACAGTACCGTCGACAGTCTGATCACAGCCGGCCATGTGCCATGTGTGCGGACAGAAAGCAGTGAGATCAGCAGGTGAGTGAATTAGACGTGGTTGATATAAGGCCGCAGGAAAGCATCCTAATACCATGCTCTGCTATATCTCATGAAGTCACTTCCAGTACTTCACTCATATACCACAGAGAGCGTACCTGCAATGCGCACATCACGCTTCGAGTCCGCAGTGGACACACTGAGCCACTACTTTTCCCAAGAGAGCCACGCCAACGCCATCATCGACAGATATAAGTCTGACTCCAAGCACCTGATCCAGAAGCTCGGGACGTCATGGACGCCATATGTCCACATTTGGATGATCGCTATCTTCTTCTTCATCTTGGAGGACCTAGCACAGGGGAGAGAAGAAAAGAAGGACGTCTTCTACGATGCATTGGAGTACGTTGAAGACGATGAGATAAATAACCGTGAAAATGAGGAAGTGTTCTATGATTCTCGAGAACACTCCGATGAGGAGAAAGTGTGCAAGGCCCTTGGTTGATCCTTTGAACCTGTGACCTGGCATCTCCTTGAGAACATTCCTTATGAAAACCACAAAAACCAAATGAATAATTAGTACACCTGCGTAGCAGCACCATTAGTGTAATCGACAGCGAACGAGGGCGTACTCGTAGAACTTTTGGCCTGGCCAAATCCCTTCTTCGCCTTGAGCCCAGACAGAGTCTTCTTCGGCTGTGTCTTCTTGTTCTTGCACGTACACGCCTTACCACACCCGCCTTCCTTGTGCTTATGCTTGTGCTTGTGCTCTGGTTCTTGTGATGATGGGGGTTGAGACGGCGTGCGTCTGGTGTAGTAGAAGTATGCGAAGGAGAGGAGGAGTGTGAGTGAGAGACGGTTGGTGATGCCGTAGAATGCCACGAGGGCAAGCACTGCGACGAGGTGCTGGACGATGGAGGACATTTGTGTGCTGAAAGACGGAGGATGGAGTGTGTGGGAAGAGGGCAGAAAGCGTCGATGGTGCCTTAAAACCTCCGCATCAAACGCCCCTGCCAAAACCGAAACCTGCGCTTTTGTTTACAAATCTTTGCGCGTCCATTGGTCGTGAATTTCTTTTTTCTGTCATCATCAGGCTACTTTTGTATACTTGAAAAAACACGTTGGGATGCAAAGAAATAAACTAAACAGAAGCAGATCGTAGCAATATGTCGTTACCCTCTTTCTCTCTCTTTCTCTCTCCCCCTCTCTAACGCAGGAAGTAGTTGTGCTTGCCCTGACAGGCTCTGTACTCGTCGTCGGAGGCCTTGAAGTCCCACTCAATCTCAATGTCGAGCTCTCTCTGGTTCGTGGAGTTTGGACGCTGTGCGAGCATGATCTCAACCTCCTCGCCCTTCTTCATGTCGAGAACGTCGTCCAAGTAGAACACGGTCTGCTTCCAGTGAGTGTAGTGAGCGTGTGGGCCCGTGGAGAAGAACACCTCGTTCTTCTTGTCCGCGCATGGGAACCAAGTGTCAAACCATGCAACGAGACCGTGCACGCGTTCATCCTTGGTGGCCTTGAGCGTGAACTTCTTGTGGAAGGCCAACTGCTCCAACGTCACGGTGTTGATGTCAATCTCGGCAAGCTTCCCCGTGGTGGTCACCACAGAGGCGTTGTCAACTGTGTCCACCAATGGCTCAGACATGGCAATCTCGATGAACGGGCTGTAGTCGAACCCGTACACGTTCTCCCAGTAGTGGATCTTCTCCTCCTTGTAGTCGCCATCCTCGATACCGGCAACGTGCATCGACACGCGGTCCGGGAAGATCAACCCACCCTCTTTCAAGTAGTGGTCTCTGGCCCATAACACAGTGTCCAACATGGATTCGTAGAGCAAGAAGTACCCCATCCACTCACTGATGATGATGTCCACCTTGTCGTACGGCAGCTTGACGTCCTCGAGCTTGCCTCTCACGAGCGTGATCTTATTGCTGAACCCGTTCAAGTCCACAATCTTCTGCGCCATCTCAATGATGTTGGACATGTCCACGGCGATCACATGCTTGGCACCAGCCTGTGCAGCAAACATAGACAGGATACCCGTACCACACCCGACATCGAGCACGATCTTGTCCTTGAATAGATCCTTGTTCTTCAAGATGGCGGAGCGATAACTCAGCGTACGGGTCTGGTCCTTGAGCATCTCCTCGTGGATGCCAAAGTGGTCGTACGAGGAGAAGTAGTGCTGCTCGGAGAAGGGCAGAGCGGCCTTGTCGGTGGCGGAGTGCGAGGCGTCGGTCATGGCAATTGAGTGGGTTGTCGTGGGGAAGCTTGGGGTTGACGGGGAGAGGAGAGGAAGAAGGTGCAGGGGATGAAATTTTTGATGCGCGTGCAGGAAGTTTTTTTTTTTTTTTTTTTTTTTTTTAAAGTCGGTACACGGGGTCAAATGGCAGTACGTACAAGTTGTTGTTCATTTCACTTGGAGAATCGGGAGGAACTGCCCCACAATCAACATCGGAATGTCAAACACGTCTCTCTTCACCGTCCATGTCGAGGCACATCTGATCGGCTCGCCGCTGGGACTGAGCAACGTGCACTCGGTGATGATCACACCGTTGAGGTCTCCAAACGCCACACTGGAGAACAAGCGGAAGTAGTCCAAGGCGCTGCCATCGTTCATGAGTTCAATAATGAATGTTCTCTTCGAAAGGAGCTCGGTCTTGGTATGTGACGTAAGTGATGAGAACTCCGTCGAGACAGCAACAATTTCTCCTGTTCTTCTCCACATGATCGTAGGCGACGACGACAACGACGACATCGACTCGTACTCCAACAACGATCTCTGGAACGACCGCTCGGCAAACAACAAATCCATCTCCACCAGTGATCGTGTTGCAGCGATGAAACTTGGTCTGTACGCAGCCATCGTCTCAGCAATGGACATCAACTGTTCCTTGTTGAACCTCTTCCTCAAATAATCCAACAACGCGTGATAAGCCCTTGGGTAGTTGTATGGCTGCAAATTCGATGTGTAAACGTCCTCGGGGCACTTGATGAGATGTCTGAGAATGAGCGGCGATGTGTAGTCTGGTGCGTACGCGCTCAACATCAGGTTGGGCACTGCGTTGGACGTGTTGGTTGAGTTATCGGATAACGAGATGTATGGTCTTGTGTTTGTGTCTGTCTGGAACGCGGTCTGGAACTCCGTGTTGTATATGACTGAGCTCTGGCTGGGCGATTTGGCAGAGTCGGCGTCCAGGAGGTCTGTAAGCTGTGCGTACTCTTGGTTGGCGAATAAGGATGAGAACACGTCAGGGGAATCCACAGTGCTGTTCATGCTGCGCTGCTGTTGTTGTTGATGTGGCGGTTTGTTATGCACCTGTGGCAATGATTGGTGCTGTGACTGCGCTGTTCGTGGGTTTCTGGCAGCGATATGTGGCGGCGTAAATGCCGGAGTGGTCTCTGCTGGGATGTCACCAAACACTGAGTTCTCTCTCAGGGCAAACGAGGTGGAGGCGGAGGCGGAGGCGGAGGCAGAGGCGGCGGGCGTGGTGCTGGCGCTCACTGTGGGGATTCGTTGTGCGGTCTCTGCGATGCCGTTGGGCGTCTGCGACCTGCTCTCCTCTCCAGCAGAGGACGACAGAGGAGCCGCCGTGTTGGACACAGCCGTTGACGAAGTGTCAGCGGCGGCCTTGCCCTTGCGCATGTACTTGATCCTCTTGCGCTCAACGTCGTGGCACTGGTCGGCGACACCACGCTTGGTGCAGTTCTTGCACGGCCTCGAGGAGTCGCACTGCAGATGCTTCGTGTGGCAGAACTCGCAGGCTCGCTGGATGGGCTTTCTCGTCACCTTCTCGTGCGGTGGGAGCTTCTTCGTCATTGTGGGGTGTGTGTGTGGTGCTTGGTAAACAAAGGCCAGGCAGAGGCGGGGGCAGAAGAGCGGACGGCGGATGCGGAAAGGAGCGCGTTTGCGCAGGGCGGTTCGCGTGTGGACGGTCTTTGGAGGGCAGGGCAGCCGGTAGAGCGGTGTGTGGAACGGTAGAGGCGGCGACGGTGGGTCGATAAGCGTTGAAGCCCTGCAAAAAAAAGACCTGTGCCCCCTCCTCCTCGGCTTCTGCTCTGGCGTTTTTTTCGGGGCGGGAAAGCTGCCGCACAAGAAATACGCGGTAGGGGCCACAGCGCTGTAAAGTCTACGACTGGAATGGCGTTTGGTGCACTTTTTCGTCGAGTTTTTTTTCCAATGCAACTTGTGTAGTCACCAGACATCAGCTCCACACTTCAAATCAAGGTAACAAGCTCCTCTAAATCATTCGTAGCTGGCATAATCTGCTGCACCCTCTCCCAATGGAACTCCGTTTCTTTGACACCTTTCTCAGAGCCGTGCTCACCCAAGTACACGGGCTTGTCAAACTTCTTGTTATACTTCTCCGGATCCCACACATTGGCCTGCTGCTGCTTATCCCTCGAGTCCTTCTCCTTCTTGGCCTCCTGTTCCAACCTCTGGATCTCCTCGTCGTCATCACTCTCGTCGGAGTCTGGGGCAGCGCTGGCCACCTGTCTGATAACGGCCTTACCGTCCTTGCCGATAGTGATGTCCATGACCTTCTTGCCCCTTCCAGATAGCTCTTTCTGCTTCTGCTCCTGCTTCTTCAGTTGGCGTTGTTGTTTCTTGAGTTGCAATGCCTTCTCCACACTCGAAGACCACATGTTGATGTTGGACCCTGTAGGCAAGTCAAAGTCCGAAGCTTGGTCGATGATCTTGGTACGTTCTGCGGAGTTGGCTTGGAAGTTGAGCAGATTCTCCAAATTTTGCTTGGCTCTTAACAGATCAGGGTCGTCAACTTCCTTTTGCGCCTGGTAGAACTGGAGTTCTTGGTCTTGCTTCTTGATCTCCTCCATCTCCTTTTCCTTCTGTTTGGCCTTCTTTAACTCAAGCTCCTTCTCCTTCTCCAGCTTGTCAAACAGCGACTCCTGCTCCTTCCACAAGTTGACACCTGCACCCATGGAAATCGTGACTTTCTTTCCCTTAGGTTTTGAGGCCTTAGGCTCAGGAGTTTCTTGCCTCGTCAGCTGTTCTCTCTCAGCCTCCAAGTACTCCACAATCTGCCTCTTCTCCTCCTTACTTATGAGATCCTGACCACAGAACGAGCATGGTTTCAACCCTTCTTTCACACAGATGATTTTGCCACAGTTCAGACAATTCGGAGCCATCTCAAACAGTGGATGTCTCGTAGCCATACAATTACACGTTGTGCTGTCTTGGCTCTGTACTTCCAGCTTCCGGAGAATCTCATCCAACTCCTTGATATTCTCCACCCTTTGCTGTTTCTTTCTCTTCTCCGTCATCTTTGGGACCTTGACTTCTGGCTTGTCTAACAACTGCAACGTCGTTATAGACTCCCTCTTCACAGTCTTTGTCTTCGGCGTCGGTGTTCTGCTCGGAGCTTGGCCCCATGGATTGTTCTGATTCACTGGCTTAGGCACAGGCGCAGACATCTGCTTCCCGCTCCGTCTTACTGGCTTGGGCTCCCTCTTCTGTTCCTTGCCCGCACCACCGATGAACAGGCCGATGAAGTCGAGTGCATCCGGTGATTCTCCAAGTAAACCCAGCCAGTATTCCGTGATGGCGGTGTGTGTGGGCAGTTTCTGTGCGTTGGAAATCATCTGCTCGAGAGATTCATCGTCGAGGGGAAGAATGTCTCGTAGCTTCGAGATCAGCTGAGCTTTTGACATCGTTTGGTTGTTTTTATTGGTGAATCAAACAGCGTCTCCCATCGCCACCGTCTTCCCTTCTCAAATTGTCGCCCGGAGGTTGTATGTTGCCCCTACCAGAGTTTTGCTAACGTCATCTTCGGGATAAGGAGCTCACAGCAAAATAGAATAACAAAACCGCTCTGTCATAGTGGAAAGGACTTCTGAGACTACAGATAAGGGTTGGTCTTAGCTATTCAGCAATTATCAGAGCATCAATGCATACAAAAGTTTTGAGTTATCGCCACTTTCCGCGTATCTGAGTTTTCCCGGGGCAAAAAACTGGTACGCGCCGCAGGACTCCCCGCGCCAACCACAAAACCGGCGGCTAAATTATCAACAAACACGTCTCCTTCCAGCACACTAACCAAGGTGGCCCCAAATTTGCCGCCTAACCCACTTCTCTCTCAGAAGGGTCCCAATTCTGTCTTCTCCACCACCAGAAAGAGCTGCACGCTCTTCCGCTACCATCACCACCTCCGACAGAAACTCGCCCTCCACCAGAAAATGTACTTTCTTATACCACGCATACTACTACAAGAAGGCAGGGATTGCCCCTGAACTCTCCCTCCTTCTCACCTCGGCCCCCCAGAGTCGAGCCGCCCTACTGAAAACTGTTTACTGACCCTTCTAAGCACACTTACTGAGTTGTTTGAAGAGTTCCCACACATTTGTTGCCCCCAGTGAAGCAGGTTTCCCCTCAGCACACACACGCGTCTTCCCTACACCCTTGTCCAGACAACGAAACCAGTGAACCATGGTACAAGATTTCGCCCCACGCCAGCAGCGCGTCCACCACTCTCACCACCAGCACCACCATCATGGCCAGGAGGCGCAGCATGGACGACAGGAGATGGTGGAGCAGCCATTGGACATCCAGAGCCCACCGTTCTACATCCCACTCAGAGACTACTCGAAGAGATACCGCACTGTAAACGACTTGGGCAGCGGGAGCTTTGGTGAAGTGACTTTGGCCAAGTCCTTGGTGGATCCTAATTCTACAGATGGTGCACAGTCCTTCAATGGAACTTTGATGGAGAAGAGTGAGAACTACGACATCGAGAACGCGGAGAACAAAAGCAAGAAGCTTGTCGCAATCAAGACCATGACAAAGCGCTTGAAACTTTTGAACGACTACACTAAGGTGAAGGAGGTGAGATTCATCTTGGCTCTTCCAAGCCACCTCAACTTGGTCCAGGTCCACGAGATGTTCATTGACAACAAAGAGTTCAAGTTGCACATTGCCATGGAGTGCATGGAACAGAACCTCTACCAGTTGATGAAAGCCAAGAAGGACGTCAGATTTTCATCCAAGACGACCAAGTCCATTTTGGCACAGATCCTCGCTGGTATCCGCCACATCCATGCTCACAACTATTTCCATCGAGACATCAAGCCAGAGAACATCTTGGTTACTGCCTCCAACAACTTCTATCCACCAGAACACGTTGACAAGAGAAATGCCTTCGTTGTGAAGCTTGCTGACTTTGGTCTTGCCAGACACGTTGACAACCGTCGCGCGTACACCTCTTACGTCTCCACCAGATGGTACAGATCACCGGAGATCTTGTTGAGAAAGAAGTATTACTCAAGACCTGTTGATATGTGGGCTTTCGGATGTGTTGCCGCTGAGGTTGCGTCATTCAGACCTCTCTTCCCTGGTAAGGATGAATTGGATCAGACTTGGAAAGTCATTGAGTTTTTGGGAACCCCACACAGAAACAATGGCCTTGTCAACTACTATCCTTCATATGGCTATTGGGATGAGGCTGCCTACTTGCTTGAGCAGCAAGGTCTCAACGTCACTGTCAATCCGTGCAAAGACATCACGAGAGTTCTTGGGAATTCGATGTTTGACGACCTCTGTAACGTTATCAGAGAGTGTTTGATGTGGAACCCGGAGCAGCGTGCCACCGCCGATGATATTTGCAACATGCCATACTTCAAAGGCACTGCCGCTGACGACTATACTGGACTTAACGAACCAAGTACCAGTGAGAAGCTCAAGGTCCTTTCGAACCACTCTTCTATTGACCACATCAACTATGCACAGTCCCAGAAGCTTGCTGGTATCCACTCCTGTTCCACCAACGTCTTCAATCCTGAGGTCCCCGCAGTCAACTTCAGCCCAGTCCACTCCACAACGTCTCCAAGTCTCACAGATAACGCATCGATGTACTTGTGGCAAGGGAAACCTAAGGTGTCTCCTAATGTTGATACTTTCGGGTTCGATTCAAGTGTGAACGAGATGGTTCCAGGCCTTACCTACGACGGTCCAGACACCAACGACGAAAACTACAGCACCACATTCTCACCAAGAGCACCAGCAGCTGCTGCAGTGATGACTGACGGTACTCGTGATGGCTTGAGAGTCTTACCAACGCTCCACAACCTTACTCCAGGCCTGCAAAGATCAACCAAGATGTTCCAAAGTTCGTTCATGCTGAACCAGAACTTGATGCCTAAGTCGGACATGAACAGCACCATCCAGAACAACAGTGATCACTACTTCCACCATGACTCTTCCCAGAACCGCTCTGGGCGGAATGGAAATTACATCAATCCAGGGCAGTTGATTCAGACGCAGATCGGTGATAGCTACAATCTGGACAATGACCCCACGGGTGAGCTTATGTACATGATTGAAGATGAGCAACAGAAGGACTACTATCCCGAACAGACCATGGGTGACGGCTTTGTTGACTCGTTGTATTCCAACTTCAACTTTTACAATAACACAGAAGACCGAGGTCAGCAGCCAGACCCATTCTCCAGTCAGTGATTGATGAGCCTTCACTGTTTATTGGTGAAATGTCTTCCTTTTAACGAATACAAAGTTATGACAAAAAAAGATTCTACGGTGTAGTTGTTAGGAAAGCAAAGTCATAAATAAAGGATTATAAGAAGTGAATAACGATGGAACTGAAAAACATGATGCAGTGACATTAACGAGAGCGTGCATGAGTGATGGAAGAGTAATTCAGTTTGGTTTCTTCTTCCTCTTGTAGTCTGCGAAACTCAACTTCTTGACAGGTTTAGCAGCAACGGGAGCCTCAACTTTTGCAACCACTTCTTCCGGCAACAGACCAAACGGAGTTGGGAACGTGTTATCCTCCTCCTCGTCCTCAACATCCTTGTATGTTCTCTTTTTGTAGCTGTAGATGTATGGTCTGTCATCGATCTCAATCTCTTGAGTGATGGTTGGGGTTTGCAGCAATGGGATGAGTCTCTTGACGGACTGGTCAGAGTCTCTGAGGTTGGACATACCTCTCTGTGCCAGACGCTCCTGAATGGAGCTGTACGGAGCCTCCTTCTGTGCCAGCTTCAGACCGGAAGAGCTGTTGCCCTTTCTCGTGGAGCGGTAGATGTGTGCACTTGCCTTCTTCACCTTGGACAAGGAGCACTCGTTGGTCTGGGAACAGGCACACTCGACAAACGTGAGGATGGATTCAACGGAGAGCACGAGGCATGGTTTGTCTGTGTCAGAGGTGGAGTCAAACGTGTTGCCATCGATCATGTTGTGGATTGGGTGTTGTTGATCCCAGTTCCATTGGAGTGTGAGCTCCGTACCCGGCTTAATCGTCTTGAGAGCAACAACGCAGAACTTGATGTCGCCATCCGAAAGGCGGACAACCTTGAGCTCACAGTTTCGATTGCATGATCTTCTGATGAATCTCGTCACGTTACCAGACAGACGAGCGTCAATGACAAGGTTGGTGTTGGGAACAAACGAGACGTACGGCTTCTCCACACCCCAGATACGGTACTGGTTTCTCGAATCAGCGATGTAGTTCTCCTTGAATCCAACTTCTCCGAGGTATTCATCAACAATGTCGTCTTCGTGAATGGTATTGTCTGAGAAGAGACCGAGCTTGATGATGCCGTTGAACTTCTTACTGTTCACCTCCGTGTATGGTTTGACAGCCAGTGGCGGGAACTTGAGGCTGTCGAATACACTCTCCTCCATTTGCACAAAGTGCGGGTCAGACTGCTGTGGAAGAGATGAGGTGATGTAGTCGTAAACTTGGGCGTCCTGGTAGTCGTACTTATCCAGCTGATAGTACACGACGTTGTGAGCAACTTTAGCGTCCAGCACGTTGATGTCGCTCTCCTCCAAGTTCTTGCCATAAGGAGTCAGCTTCTGTCTTGGCTTCGTAGTTGATGGTGGCTTGTCCTCTTTGGACTTGTTCTCTGTGTTCTCACCACCCGTGGCACCATTGGCGCCGTCATCCTCTTCACCATCAGACTTCTTGTCCTTGTTTTTCATCTCCTCCAAATGCTTCAACTGGAGCTGCTTGGCCTTCTTCACATCGAGCTTTCTCGGTTCACAAACGTTGCAACTGAAGATGTCCGGTACATCTTCCAGGTGTTCAACACCCATACAGAGAGCGTGCTGCCATCTGTTGCACTTGTCGCATTGGATGGTGAACCCGTCGTCGTGCTCAAACCCACAAATACAGGTGATGATACCGGCGTTGGCATCAACCCGGTAGGGGTTCACTGGGGAGTTGCTCTGTGGTTTGGTCTTCTTCGTACGTTTCTTCTGCTGTTGTGGCTTCGAGAGCTCAGGCTTTTCATCCTGAGTCTCCTCCTCTTCCTCTCCTTCTTGATTGTCGTTCTTGCGGGCGTTAGCGTCGTCGTTGTCGTCCTTCATGTTCAGGTCAGCGGTGGAGGCATCGCTGTGGATCTCCTGGTCCTCCTTGCTCGGCTGTCTGAGTGTCTCATCCACAGACATGGGCTGATTCCGTATCAAGGGCAGTGGGATCCCCGCAGCGGCAGCGAGGGCAGCAGCAGCGACAATGCCCTTCTGATTTCTTTCTGAGGAGTCTGTGGAGTCCGAGTTCTCGGCCAGGGCGGCAATAGCTGGGCCGGGTGAGCTGAGACCCGTTAGCCCTGTCTGTCTGTTAGCCGCCGAGGAGGACGATGCTGTGCCCGGCGTTGTTGTTGTTGTTGTTGATGTTGACAGCGGCGAGGGGGACTTGTTGACGGTGACGTTCGGGAGCAGGGCAGGCGACGCGGGCTTGGACTCCTGCTTGGTGACAGCGGTGTTGTGGAACATGAGTAGCGTGGAGGCGTCTTCGAGGAGCGACCTTTCCTGCTGTGTGCCGCCGTCGGTGGCTTCCTTTGGCGCAGGATCCATCGTCGTAAAGCTCAGTAGGGGGGACTTAAGCTGATCCGGGGCGCTGGCGGTGGAAGCTGGGAGCTGGGAGCTAGGAGTGTGTGGTGGAAGGAAGAGAGAAACAACCAAAAAAAAGACGGACCGCTCTGTGTCGAAGCTGGCTAAACGGTGTGTGCAAAGCCCTCGTTCCCTGAGGAGAAGGTGGGGGCCCTTCGTTTAAAATTTCGTTTAACAGACATCATCTCCTCGGAAGTCGCTAAAAAGGCCCTCGGAATTAGTTTTCCGCGGCCCTTCTCAAAAGCATCTTCAAAGTTCTGGAGAAAGGCGAAACCGGAGGGCGGCGCTGGGGACCCGTCGTACACAGCGCACGCAGCACAACCAACAGATGGCCCACAGATTGATCGTTCAGGTGCTCTTCACCGGTGCCAAAGTGTTCGGTACCGCCTTCGCCGAGGCCTACCGCCAGGCCGCCACACAGGGCGCCAAACAGTCCGCCACACAAGCAGCAAGAGGAGCTGGCCAGAACATGGGCATCACGCTCGACGAGTCGGCCAAGATCCTCGACGTGGATCTCAAGGGTGTCACACTGGACAAGATCGACGAGCGCTACAACAAGTTGTTCGACATCAACTCCAAGGAGAAGGCTGACTCGTTCTACCTCCAGTCCAAGATCTACTGGGCCGCTGAGCGCCTCAAGAGTGAGCTGAAGGCGAGAGAGGCCGAGAAAGCGGCGAAAGAAGGAGCCGATACGACAGGAGAAGGCGGTTCACAAAGGAAGGAAGCGTGAGTGTGAACGATGATTGGTTGCTTGATTGTCTGCCCAACAAAACATGACTGCATTATGACTCCTGTAAATAAGATCCATTTCTCTTCTTCTTTCCGATAAACGACATGATTCTAGAGGTTTGAAGCAATATACGTAGAAATATGGCTGAATGAGCTATGGTTGAGAGAAACTATACAAGTATACAATCACCTCCACTCACAAGCCCCATGACTTGGAACCCATGAGTGGAAGAAGAGAGGCTATGTCGCATCATAAGGATAGGATCAAGAACCCACAGTAGAATGCATTACACACCCACCAAGAGCTGACCAGTCACACTATCCCATAATGACAATCAATCTAAGGAACCGAAACGAAGTCACTCATTGTGGCCATCCTGTTAAGACAGTCAATGGTGTACTTAGCTGATCCGCACCAAAGGTCGACGAAATCCAATAACGACCGCCCTGACCCCGGCACTGGTTCCTAGGAGACCTCAAAGATCTCCGAGTGTTAATGTTATAACTATTATTGAGATAGTATAACCACTACTGATGTTAGCCTCTTCAAAAACGGATCCAGCGCTGGTCCACCGGCAACAAGCGGGGCGGTCTCCCCTTTTATACTTCCGCGCCCGCGCGGGCAAAATTTTTTCTCGCGCGCGCTCCTACGTGGCCGTACCGGGAGATTTTTAGTCCAGGTTACCCGGCGCCTTAGGGCTGGGGTGGGCACTAAAGCGCAACACAGCTCTGTTTCTACATACCAAGGAGAAGGAAGAGAGAGGGAGCATGGTCTTGAAAACTCTGGATCATCGCTGGAGCGTTGGTTAGCCCAAACGGTATTACAAGCCACATGTGCTGGAGTAAAGCGCCAGACGTTGATGTTAGAGTTAGAGAAGAAACATAGCCCTGTGGCTGGGTCCTGTGTACGGGTATTCACATACCACCAGGCCTATCCCATGGAGCTTGACTTGGGCGATGTGATCTGATACTGACACGCTCTGGTACTACTACATACTACACCTTTGATTCGTCTAGGGGTTGCTTTTGCTCGACACAAAGCTCTACAAATGGAAGTGACTTGTGGTACCATGAAGCCGAGAACCTCTGTTATCGAATACAAAGCACACACAAGTGATCAGAATGTAGAGTATATAGGATACCCCTAAGTATGGAGAGATAGCAGCAAGCCTATTTATGACAACATCAAGTCTTGAAAGATGGGCTGGAGCCTATGGTTGGTCCAAGGTTCACCTGTTCATCTACACCTTGACTTCCCAATGCGGAAATACAAAATAACACCACACCACCAAAGAAAAGCGCGAAAACACCCGCACATTTCTCCGCTCCAAGCAGGGCCTACGCAGGCGGGCGGGGGAGCGCCAGCGTCTCCACCGGACTGTGCTGGGTGGAGGAGGCGGAGAGGCGGCGAAGGAGTCATTTTTCCGGGCTCGCTGGGCTCGCTGGTCCCTCCGTTTTTACAGCGTAGGCCCCAGGGCTCAGGCCCGTTGACAGGTCCCTTGCGCACCCAGATCGGCCTCTTTGTTGACGGCCGTGCCCTAAACCCTATATTTAGGCCCCTCTGCAGAGCCACTGCGATTTAAGATTCCATCGCGTGCGATAGCCTGGGCTGCGGTATACAGTCTGGATCACGGAAGCCATCGTCCGGGGGCCTGCAAAAGCCCCACAGAACCAGTAAAAATATCTCGATTTTCCGAGAATTTCCTCTCCTGACCTCTCCTCGCACCCAAGCCCAGCACAGCCCATCATATTACTCACACAACCAACGGTCCATGAGCTCCTCGTCGTCCTCGCACCTCCGCAAGGGCTCTCTGTCGCCTGCGGACCACCTGCCCACGCGGCCGTCTCTTGCGCGCCTGAGCAAGGATTCAGCCGCCCACCACTCGTCACCGAGCATCATGACGATGTCCAAGATGTACCAGGACCACAAGCAGCAGCAGTTCCAGCAGCAGTTCCAGCAGCAGTGTCAACAGCAGCAGATCATCAGCCCACCGGGCTCTTCGAGAAAGCATCAGACCAAGCGCAGCCCACCGATCAAAAGCCTCATTGCATCTTCCACCAACTCATCGGCAAAGAAGCTCCAGAAGCAAGTGCTCTCACCAAACCCTGAGAATGACTACTTCTCCTCCAAAATCCATCCAGCCCGCTCCTCAGGATCTACATCGTCATCAGGAGCAACACCACTCTCCCCTGGGGCCATGAGGCTCCCCACTTTCCAGTCCTTCACCAACACCACCTCCACACCACAAACACAGTCTCTCTCCGCGTCCAAGATCTACGAACGGAGAATGAAGCAAGTACAAGAGGACAACGAGGAGATGGATGTCGACTTGGCGGAGGAGCCACTGGAAGACGACGACGAAGTGACGAGGAAGTATACGGAGAAGCTGAAGAAGATGACACGAACGGGATATGCGGAGTTCTTCCCCGGAGACTCTTGCTCTGACGTTGACATCAACTCTGACAACGATGAGGAGCTTGTCGATCCCAAGAAGACAGATGTCAGGATCAAGATCGATAGGGTGGAGACTGATGAACAGGACCATTCGAGCAGGTTCTTTGACAAGTTCCCGCGATTGTTCAAGAAGGAAGATTCTCAAGAGGAGGACCAGAGCATCATGTCTGCTTCGAAGAAGCGCAACTTCTTTCAACGTGTTGCCTTTGGTGAGTCTGATGAGTTTGATCCTGTTGCCCCGGATGACAACTTCTTCACAAAGTTTGTCAACTTCAGTGGTGGTGGTATGGTTCCCAACGCCGTGCTCAAGAAGCCCAAGAATGTGGATGAAGAAGAGGAAGTTGGATTCAATTCTGGTGACATTCGTTTAGAGCAGATGGATTCGGAGGACTTCCGCAGAGAGGCCTCGTTGATGGTGGGTGAGCA
The DNA here is from genome assembly GCA_030569395.1 of Petasospora rhodanensis. Taxonomy (NCBI): domain Eukaryota; kingdom Fungi; phylum Ascomycota; class Saccharomycetes; order Phaffomycetales; family Wickerhamomycetaceae; genus Petasospora; species Petasospora rhodanensis. Next base: position 25,717 of record JAJMKQ010000329.1, read on the forward strand.
GAACCATCGTGAGAGACATCACAGTGATGCGACTACTCTGAACAACCCGTCGCAGAACTTCTTGTCCACGAATGGTGATGAGTGGTATGCCGACCACGAGAGCATTCAGGGTTATCCACTTGACAGAGGCGAGGACTACGTCCCACCACCGGAGAAAGTGAGAGGCGGTGTCCTCTCTGCGTTGCTCAAGATGTATCAGCCACCGGAACAACCATTGTCACGGGTGCAATCGCCAGAGTTTGTTTCACCTGTGAGTACACCGTTTGAAGACGACACCCTCTCATTCACAGACAAGATCAAGCACAGTTTGAACAGACGCAAATCCTCCGTGGACATTGACACCGGGTACTTGAGCGAGGGATACTTCCACAAACGCGGTGGCTCTCTCTCCGACATCTCGTTCACGAAGCATCGTACGAACTCATCAACAAATCTACCATCGTTCAACAGAACCAAGAGACCACCACCTCAGAGGCCAAAGTTGATGAAGGGCACTTCCACGCTGTTGAGAGCCAAGAGGGAACAGACCAAGGCCAAGATTACCGTCCACATTGCTGACATCATTCATCGCCAGAGATTCGTGCTGAGGATGTGTAAGGCACTGATGCTGTATGGTGCACCAACGCACAGACTGGAGGAGTATCTCACCATGACGGCCAGGATCTTGGAGATTGATGGGCAGTTCATGTACTTCCCCGGATGCATGGTTGTCTCCTTTGGTGACCCAATCACGAGAACTTCGGAAGTTCATCTGGTGAAGTGCATCCAGGGGTTGGATCTCTACAAATTACACAGAATCCACAGGATCTACAAGCAGGTGGTGCATGATTTGGTGAGTGTTGATCAGGCCTCAATCCAATTGGAGGACCTTCTGGCGCAGCAGCCGACTTGGTCACCATGGTGGTGTGTGTTCTGGTATGGATTCAGCTCAGCAATGGTTGCTACCTTTGCCTTTGGTGGTGGATGGATGAACGTCCCAGCGTCATTTGTCATGGGATTGTTGGTTGGGTTCCTCCAGTTCATCGTTGCTCCAAGATCTCAGCTGTATATCAATGTGTTCGAGGTTGCAGCGTCATTGGTTGTGGCCTTTATTGGAAGAGCACTCGGGTCATGGAAGGCCAGCGGAGTGTGCTTTGCTAGTGTCACACAGGGTTCATTGGCACTCATCTTGCCCGGCTGGTATATCTTGTGCGGTGCCATGGAGCTCCAGTCCAGAAACCTTGTTGGCGGTTCTGTGAGAATGGTGTACGCCATCATCTACTCCTACTTCCTCGGGTACGGTATCACCATTGGTTCTGCTCTTTACGGTTGGATCGACAGTAATGCCACTTCCGAAACCACTTGTCCAACGAGCTTGAGTCCTTGGTTCAGATTCATATTTGTCCCAGCTTTCACCATTGGGTTGGCTCTGATCAACCAAGCCAGACTGTTCCAGCTACCAGTGATCATCCTCATTGCCTGTTGCGGACATGCCATTGCATACTTCTCCGCAAAGCACTTCTACAACTCGACGCAGTTCACTGCAGCGATAGCGTCGTTCGTCATTGGTATCATGGGGAACTTGTACTCGAGATTGTTTCGAGGCATCGCATTCTCCGCCATGCTCCCAGCTGTCTTTGTACAGATCCCCGCTGGTATCTCTTCAGCAGATACACTTCTTTCAGGTGTGCAGAGTGCCAACCAGATTGTGGAGAACACGACGAGATCCACATCCGAGCAGAACTTCCAGAGTTTGGCGGTCGGGTTGACGCTTGTGAACATCTGTATTGGCATCACTGTGGGGCTGTTTGCCTCTGCCATTGTGGTATATCCATTCGGGAAGAGATCCACGGGCATATTCACTCTTTAATGTTTAATGATTACGCATTCTTTAACGATTCACCAGAGAGAGAGAGGCGTCATGTGTAGCACATCGTGGAGGACCCTTTCCGGAAGAATTTGCGTAATTTGACGTTTGCGCAATTACCGGATGAGGCAATGCGCTGCAGTCAGGGCTGAGAATTGCGCAAAGAAAGCTTATCCATAGAGAACCCAAACCTAGTTCTCGTGGCGGTGTTTCGATCGAAATTGGGACAACGAGGAACAGGACACAGGGAACAAGATGAGCAATCGAGTCCGCCTAAAAACGGATGTCGGTGCCCCTGTCGATCGCCCACTTCTGAGCTCGAATAATGGCTTTGTGCCCAGGAGCGGTGGTTGTGTGCGATGACGTTTTTCCGGCGCTGGCGGCGCAGACGTGGCGGGTTTGCTTTGCCACGGAGGCCACCAGGGGAGAGCCCTGACGTTGAGGTTGAGGGCCAGTGAGGCTCTGGAATTTGGGTTGACACAGAGGTGCGAGTCAGAGGCAGAGGAAGAGGACTCTTCCCAGATTTAGCACCAGATCCCCCCGTTTCCTGGGCAGACAGCGCCCAGGGGCTCCAGTCCCCCGCGCGCGCCCGGCTGTTCCCACGGATCTAGAATTACATCACAGCAGATACCGCATGCGAAAAGTAAACAAATTTTCTGATGATTTAATCGAACCGCCGTCCGCTTTTGAGCCTCTGCCCATTCGGTTCTCGGTTCTCTCTTCAGATCTCCCACAGGGCGCTTCCACTGCCACTCCCGCCACAGACCGCTGCCCACCGCCAACTCGCAGCCGCCTCACCAGCAATCGAACTAACGAGCCGCCCCATCACCACACCCGCTGTCCCAGACGAGCATGAGCGGCCACCACTCTCCAGCCGGCTCTCCCAACGAGCTCTCCCCACAGTCCAGCCACTCGGGTACTGTACGGCTCGCAACCCCTCGTCCCCGTCTCGTGCGGAACAAGTCCGACTCGGCTGTGCAGTCCACGTCAAGTATCATGACGCTGTCCAAGCTCTACCAAGAGCAGAAGCAGGCAGGGGGATCGACGCCATCGGCGAGCAAACAACCAAAGAGATCACCGCCGTTGCGTGGACTCGCCTCACTGACACCGTCGGCCCAGTCCTCGAAGAAACTACATAAGCGTGTGCTCTCCACCACCTCCACACACGACTACTTCCAGAATGCCCAGCAGACACGCCAGGAGCACAAGAAGCCCCACTCACCTCCACAACAACACACAGAGCCCCCTGCCATCCGCATCTCCCCAGGTCCTCGTTTACCAACTTTCCAACGTGTCGACGCCGCTGCATCACTAGCACAACACCAGACAGATAGACCTGGACTCACGAAACAGAACCTCAGCTCATCAAAGATATACGGAAGAAGAATGAACGAGCAGAAAGAAGATGACAAGATCATCGAGGACGACATCCTCACAGGAGCCGACATCGCTGACGAACAGCTCGAAGACGAGGAAGTTGACAACAAGTACAAGGAGAAGCTGAGCAAGATGAAGGAACAGAAGAGAGCAGAGTTCTTCAACAGTGACGATGGAGAGAGTGACGACGTTGATATCAACTCAGATGACGACGAGACTCACAGTGCGTCTTCAAAGAGCAAACAGAGCCCAGAAAACAAGGAGTCCGTCCACGATGCCACATCGGTCTCTTCAGACGAGAAAGAGAAGAACTTCAATTTCAAGTCACTCTTCAGAAGGATGACGACAACGGCGTCTCATCAGAACAACGACACCGACAGTGTCAACTCTGAGGGAGTGAAGAAGCGCAACTTCCTCAAGAGAGTCGCGCTGGGTGAAGCTGACGAGTTTGACAATCTCCCAGAGGACAACATATTTGCCAAGCTGGTCAACATGAGTGGTGGAGGTATGATCCCTGGTGCTTCCAAGACTGCCAACAAGAAGGAGGATGACGAAGAAGCCCAGCTCGGTGAGAACCCCGAGGACATCCAGATGCAGCCCCTGGACCCAGAGATCTTCAACGCAGAGGCTAACGACATCATCAACGCTCATCGTTCGCACTACGCCAACTCCACTGCATCTTCATCCAAGACCAGAGTTGACGAAGACGAGAGAGTAAAGCACCACAGCACACAGGACAGCTTCCTCGCTCCAAACCCAGACTTCTACCTCCGTGACAACAACGACAGTGTCTACGATGTGAACATTGACGCCGGTGATGGGTCATACATTGCTCCACCGGAACGTGTCCGTGGTGGTGTTTTGTCTTCTTTGCTCAGACTCTACCAGAACCCACTCGAAGCATCAAGATCACGACTGCATTTCGACACAGAGTCCATTTCCCCCATTCCATCTGGCATGACCACCCCTATCCATGAGCACCCGGCAGGTGGTGCCTCCATTGGTCAGAGACTGAAGAACTTCACCCACGGGAAGAAGAAGGTGACGATTGATGACGAAAACCTTGAACAACAGCAGGACATGCTCAACGCACACAAGAGGGCATCGAGTTATTCCGACCTTGCCTCGCTCAAGAGTGATGGCTTGCTCTCTCCAGAATTTGCATCGAAGAAGAAGGCCGGCTCAGTGACCAACCTCCCATCGTTCAACAAGACCCAGAGGCCGAAGTTGATGAAAGGTGCTAGTGGGTTGATCAAGACCAAGAGAGAACAGGCCAAGGCTAAGATCACAGTTCACATTGCCGATGTCCTCCAGAGACAGCACTTCATCTTGAGAATGTGTAGGGCCTTGATGCTCTATGGTGCTCCAACTCACAGATTGGAGGAGTACTTGATGATGACTGCCAGAGTGTTGGAGATTGACGGTCAGTTCATCTACTTGCCCGGTTGTATGATTGTGTCCTTTGGTGATCCAACCACGAGAACTTCTGAGGTGCAGCTCGTCAGATGTGCGCAAGGTTTGAACTTGTACAAGCTCCACCGCGTCCACAGAATCTACAAAGAGGTGATCCATGACCTCGTTGGCGTCCAAGAGGCTTCCACTGCATTGGACGAGCTGATCAACCAGCCTTCGACTTTCTCCCCGTGGTGGTGTGTGTTCATCTACGGGTTCAGTTCCGCAACGGTGACACCATGGGCCTTTGGCGGTGGATGGGTGAACTTGCCCGTTTCATTTGGCATTGGTCTCTTGATTGGATTCCTCCAGTTCATTGTGGCTCCAAAGTCCAACTTGTACTCCAACGTATTTGAGGTCACAGCATCCATTGTGGTTGCCTTTATCGCCAGAGGACTCGGTTCCATCTCCGGTGCCAACATCTGCTTTGCCTCTGTGACTCAAGGATGTCTTGCCCTGATCTTACCAGGCTGGTTCATTCTTTGTGGTTCTTTGGAACTGCAATCGAGAAACCTCGTTGCCGGATCCGTGAGAGTGTTCTACGCCATCATCTACTCCTTCCTCCTGGGTTACGGTATTACACTTGGCGCAGCTCTGTATGGTTGGATTGACAAGAACGCCACGGATGAGACAACCTGTACGGAGACGTTGAGTGACTGGTGGAGATTTCTGTTTGTGCCACTGTTCACCATTGGTCTTGCCACGATCAACCAGGCGAGACTGTTCCAGATGCCTGTGATGCTGGTGATCTCGTGCGTTGGACACGTTGTGTCGTATTTCGCATCGAAGCATTTCTCCAATTCGCCACAGTTTACCTGTGCCATTGCAGCGTTTGTCATTGGTGTCCTCGGTAACCTCTACTCCAGGGTGTTCAAGGGTATTGCCGTCTCTGCGATGCTCCCTGCTGTGTTTGTGCAGATTCCTGGTGGTATTGCCGCCAAGGACGCGTTGCTCTCTGGTCTTGAGAATGCTAACCAGATCACGGAGAACGCCACGACAACTTCGTCCACTGATCAGGCTCTGAGTGGGATGGCTGTTGGTTTCAGTTTGATCCAGGTTTGTATCGGTATTACCGTGGGGTTGTTCGCCTCTGCTATTGTTGTGTACCCATTCGGCAAGCGATCCACGAGTGTGTTTACCTTGTGAAGCTGAGAGATCGTTGGCCGGGCTAGTCTTTACTTGCTTATAGTTTTAGAGATATTGCATCAAGCATATACGTATCAGTACAAGTGTGTCCGTTCGCTGCGCCCTTCCTCGGGTTCACTTCGTAGGCTGGCCCTTCACTTTCGACTTCCGCGGGCATCCACTCCGGAAGGGCTGGCCCTCCGCTGCGCTCTGGGAGCCTTTCCTCCGTTCCACCCACGTTCGTCTTCAGTTACGGGAGCCAACTTCGCTTCCCTCGTCGGCGAACACACTTGAGTCGCTTCGCTCCGGCGTCGGGTGGGTGGATCGATGTTGGGTCATTTGGGGTGATGCAGACGTCAAATCAGAAATCTGTAGATTTCTGAAGAACACCCAAGGAAAGGCTCGGGCTACGCGGCAAAAGTCATTAATCTAGCCATGGTACATTAGGCGTGATCTCTAAAGAGATTCCGTTCTCCTCTGATATGCTCAACCACCCTCTTAAACACGACGTTCCTCGTTGTGTGCTTGCTCGTCTCTGTGTCGATGCTGTCAGGCGGCAATGTGATAAAGCAATTGCTGATCTTGGTTAAGCGGGATAAAGCCACGTATAACTGGCCATGGCTGAAACATGGAGTCGTTAGATCCAGTCCAACATTCCCCGTGAACGTTTGGCCCTGAGACTTCGTGATCGTCATTACAAAGCAGGGTCTCAACGGATACTGAGATCTCGTATAGTTCACCGAACA
>JAJMKQ010000330.1:0-31112 GCA_030569395.1 Petasospora rhodanensis
CAGGGTTGCGAGGAGTGAATGCGTGCGGACCATGGTAATGGAACCAAAATAGAACAGGTGAGATGGGTGCTGTGTGTAAGCGTGCAAATAGGGCCAGGAGGAGGGAGAGGGAATGTTATATAGCAAGGACGGGGTGGTAAAATCTCAGAGGAATGCAGACGATAGGCAGCCCAGTGGCTTATCGATGAGGGAGAATGTGCTGGGATGAGGAGGAATGTGTGTGAGGGCAGGCCGGAGAGCTGGGCAGGTGTTGGGAGGTGGCGATGCTCGGTGGTGGCGGTGGAGTGGGCGGTGGTAGTGGTGGCAGAGAACAACGAACTAAAGGAGCAGACGGGTGGACGAAGAGCTGAGCTGAGCGGAAAATTGGTTGGGGCTGGATGAGATTTTGTTGTCGGCACCGTCCGCCTTTCTCGATTTTCCTCCAGCCGGGATGCGTTTGCGATGCGGGTCTTCCGAGCCGCGCGGTGGCCGTGTCAGTGGGCCGTTTGAAGAGCAAGAAGTTGGAATATCTTTCTTGAACCTAGCCCTATAGATTCTATATAGCCAGAAGTACCAGCTCCCTAAAACTGCAGCTCGCTACGCCCAAAACAACCCCCAATTTGTGAGATCGAATCTCCATTGTTGCCGTGGCAACGGTCTCCGCGAAAGCTGGAAAAAAAAGGTAAACAAAGGGGGGTGCTGCCGAGCGTGTTTAATTACTTTTCCCAAAAGGGCAACTCTGTCATAAGTGACGCGTTTTTGCTGGGGAGTTGGTCTGCTTGTCTCGTTGTGTTGCGGGGATGGCAAAGGTGTCGCTCTCGTGTCCATAGGATGGTGGTAAGCTGGTGATAGGTGCTGTCAAAGACGTGTCTCCTGCTGCCCGATCGCAGATCAGTGATGCTTTGGGGTAAAGTTTGTAGCATCCTGAAACCAAAACACGGGCTCAACCCCAGAAGGGAAATCATGGGGCTCATGGGATACTGTCTTGTCTATATTTGATGAAGCTTTTACTCGTATATATCTATCAATGCGTCGAGTTCACCAAAATCTCACCCTCTTCGCTTCTCTTCTGTCCCAGCACCTCGTGGTCAACCTCAACAGACGGCTTCTCAGACTTGCTCTCCACATCAGGCTGACCATGACCCCAAATGAACGACATCGCAACGAGCACTATACCGAGGAGACATCCAAACGAGGCCAACCCAACGGCAACGTACTCTGCAGCACGGTACGATCTCAGTGTGTCCCCCGTATGCTTGAGCACCAACACTTCGGCGGTCCCGGCAAACCCGAGCGAGATGGACATGGCGTAGTTCGTCATTGTGGACACGAGGGAGGATGCCATTCCTTGGTGCTTCTTCGGTAAGTTGTCACTGAGCACCAACGACGCAGCGGGGAACGAGATGTCCATGCCGAACGAGATGATGATCTGTTGTGGGAAGTGCATCTGCCAGTACGTCTGATTCACGGGAGTGGTGCACAGCATCGCGTTACCAATCAGGAACGCAGACATTGAGATGAAGAGCATGATGGCTGGTCGTACCCGGCGGATGAAGAACCCGGTGGAGAGCGCAGCGATGGATCCACAGACGGCGAGTGTGGCGTATGTGGCACCGGTGAGCAGTGGTGTGTAGTGCCTCAGGTTCAAGTCCATGGACCAGTAGTAGAACAAGAAGATGGAGAAGGAGGACCACCCGAAGGCCACACAGGCGAGGATGAGTCCCGTGTGTGAGTTCAACGCCTCAAGTGGGAGGAGTGGTTGCTCCGCACGCTTCTCGACAAAGAAGAAGGCGACAATGAGCAGGAATCCCACAATGAAGAGCACAATCACGTAGCGGCTGTCCCAGCCAACTTGTGGAGCCTGGTTCGTGGCAACGTTGAACAGCACAAGACCACAAACACCAACAGTGGCGCCAATCCAATCCATCTTGGCATCAGCAGGGGCATGTTTTGGTAAGTCCGGAATGACAAAGTGTGCAGCGATGATCAACAGGGCAAAGGCAATGGCATTAGCGTAGTACGTCCACTGCCAATGTCCCATCGTTGTGGTCAACCCACCAAACACGGCACCCATACAGGCACCGATGGGAGCCATACCACCAATCAATGAGAAGACGTATGCCTTTCTCTGGCCGTTCGGGTAGATACTTCCTGCAATACCAATAGCACTGGGGAGCAAGAACGCCAAACCAACCCCATGCATCGCACGACAGATGCAGAAGAACACCACGCTGTTGGTATACCCAGACAACCCTGTGATCAAGCACCAAATCATACCCCAGATGGACCCAGCTTGCAACACCTTCTTCAAGCCATACAAATCTCCAAACTTGCCCGAGATGAGGATCAGGGCACCAGAAGTCAGTGGGAGTGCAGCCATGAACCAGGCTTTGTCCGTGGATGTCACACCCGTGAACACATCCTCGAGGGCATTCATCATCGGGAGCGAGTGCGAGGCACCGGCCTGGTTCAGCACTTGGGCCAGACACACTACCGATACCACTGCGAGCTCGTGGAGCCCCGAGGAGAAGATCTCAGGTCGTGGGTCGAGGTTGAGTCCCATGAGTGCTGTGTGTAGTTATGTTGTGTGCACGTCCTGGTAATCACTCTGTGTGTGGTGTCTGACGGTACATGGGTCTCAGCTGTGTAGAGCCTGTGTCTCCTCATCCTGCCAACGATGCCAGAGTGGAAATGGGCGAGATGAGCTCTATTTATTCGCCCCCGGTGCCCCGTGCCACCGGCAAAAGCCCAGTTGACGTGCGCCATGCGATGGTGGAGGGGTCCCCTTCCGTTTGCGGCGCGGTAAATCCGTTTATTCCCAGGGTCCTGGCGGGCCGCGGGTGGAGGAGCCCAGAAAAGCGGGCCATAATATAGGAGGGTTTTCTCCATGGGAATCTGCTGGCTGTTACAGTAGTTAATGACACTGAGCGTTACTCTGTGGACGGCCCGGGTCCCGTGTGGGTGTGCGGTCCGCGGTCTATTCAGTGACACCCTGCGCAGCTCGTCATCACTGACTAAACGAAAAAAGAAAAACTGCTAAGAATTACAAATTGGTGTTCATTAATTCATTCATCACCGCTCTTCTCACTGTCTTCCTCGTGGGACGGATGGGCCCAGAAGTACGACATGACATGCAACACCAGAGCAAACACACACGACAGAGCGGCGAACCCAACACCGACGTACATCGCGGCTCTGTACGACTTGAGCACGTCGGCCGTATGTGCCAACACCTTCACCTCCGCAGTCCCGGCAAACCCGAGGGACACACTCATAGCGTAGTTGGTCATTGTCGACACCAGCGAGGAGGCCATGCCCTGGTGTCTCTTGGGCAGGTTGTCGCTCAGCACGAGAGAAGCGGCCGGGAAGGAGATGTCCATGCCGAAAGAGAGGATGATCATCTGTGCCAGGAGCATGTTGAAGTATGTCTGGTGGACCGGGGTGCACGAGAGCATCACAATCCCGATGAGGAACCCACACATCGCAGCGAATAGGAGCCACGAGGGTCTGATCCTGCGGATGAGGATGCCCACTGTGAACGAGGCCACGATGCCAAACACTGCGAAAGTGGTGTATGTCACGCCTGCGTCGATGGGCGAGTACTCCTTCAAGTTGAGCAGGAAACACCAGTAGTAGTAGACGTAGATGGAGAACGATGCCCAGCCCAGTGCCACGGCTCCAAGGATGAGTAGTGTATGTGTGTTCATCACCTCCTGTGGGAGCAACGGCCACTGAACTCTCTTCTCCACAACGAAGAAGACACCGATGAGCAGTGCACCAACGATGAAAAGGACAATGACGTATGGAGACGACCACCCGACCTGTGGAGCCTGGTTTGTGGCAAAGTTGAACAAGATAAGCCCCGTTACTCCAATGGAGGCACCGAGCCAATCCATCTTCACCTCCTTCGGGGCGTGTCTCGGTACATCTGGCACCACGAGCCAAGCCAAGATCGCCAGCAGTACAAACACGATGGCGTTACTGTAATAAGCCCACTGCCAGTGGCCGTACTGCGTTGTGATCCCTCCAAACACACAGCCCAGCCAGGCACCCACAGGGGCCTGTGCACCGATAGCGGCAAAGATCAGAGCCTTCCTCTGTCCGTTAGGATACAGCGTTCCAATGACTCCGATGGCGTTGGGCACAGTGAACGCTAATCCAACTCCTTGCATCGCACGACAGAAGCAATAGAAGATAACGCTGTCCGTGTACCCTGTCAACCCAGTCACAAGCGTCCACAGGAAACTCCACACGATACCGCACATCAGCACCTTCTTGAGTCCGAACAGATCGCCAAACTTGCCCGAAATGAGGATGAAAGCACCCGATGTGAGTGGCAAAGCGGCCATGAACCACACCTTGTCCGTAGAAGTCACGTTGGAGAACACGTTGCCCAGCTCGTTCATCATTGGGAGACACTGTGTGTTGCCGATCTGGTTGAGCAGCTGGGCGAGGCATGCGGTGGTGATGACACCGAACTCGTGGAGGCCGTTACGGAAGACCGCAGGACGCTTGTCGATGTGCATCTCGTCCCTCGTTCTCTCGTTCTTTCTTTCTGGGTGTCCTGTGGGACTCTTTCTCTTTCTTTCCACGGGCCCACCCGCGGTTAAGTACGGCTCTGCCCTAGAGTGATTTCCTTTTTGGCGCCCCCGCGCAACAGCCGCCTAAAAAAAAAGTTTTCTCCGGCCGCGCTTGCCCAGAAGAGTTATCTCCGACGGCAGCGATATAGCCGACGGAACCAAAGTCGCCGTTTGACACATCGTTTATTCCTCGTGCAGATGGCGTCTCTCGTGCGTTGAGACCCTGAACGCCTCTGTGGTGTCTCCCTCCTCTTCTGCCTTCTTCTCCACTTCCAGTTGAGGGACAGTCGTGTCCTCCTCGTACACGCTCTCCTCCTCGTCCTCGTTCGGAACGTGGTATGGGTGAATGTACGCCATCACATGGAGGAACAGCGCCAGTAGGAACCCAACTGAACCAAACCCGATCCCCACATAGAGTGCTGCCTGGTACGACTTGTGCACTGAACCAGTGGACTCCAGCACTTTAGCTTCCGCTGTCCCGGCATACCCCAAGGAGATGGACATGGCGTAGTTGATCATCGTGTTCACCAGAGACGAGGCCATCCCTTGGTGTCTCTTCGGTAGCGTGTCAGACAGGATCAACGACGAGGCAGGGAACGACAGGTCCATCCCGAACGATAGGAGGATCATCTGGGCAAACTGCATGTTCCAATACGTCTGGTGCATTGGGGTCTGTGAGAGCATCGTCACTCCGATGAAGAAGCCGGAGTTCGCAGCGAGCAGGATCCATGACGGTTTCACACGACGTATAAAGAGGGCAACACTGGACGCGGCAACCCAGCCAAATATCACAAACGTACCATACGTTGCTGATCCTTCGAGTGGAGTCCAGCCCCTCAAGTTTAGGATACCACACCAGTAGTAGTACATGTAGATCGAGAACGACCCCCAACCACAAGCCACAGGTGTCAGCACACAGAGCGTATGGAAGTTCATCACATCCCTCGGGATCAAGGGGTACTTCACCTTCAACTCAACGTAGAAGAAGGCAAAAATGAGCAAGAACCCAACAACGTAAAGCACGATAACGTATGGGTTGTCCCATCCAACTTCTGGAGCCTGGTTCGATGCAAAGTTGAATAACACCAACCCTGCCACACCGATGAACGATCCAACCCAATCCATGGTCACTTCTGGCGGAGCATGTCTCGGGATAGGAGGAACACTAACCCAGGCAATCAACCCCAAGAGGGCAAACGCAATGGCGTTAGCGTAGTATGCCCACTGCCAATGTCCAAACTGTGCAGTCAACGCACCAAACACCACACCACAAGTGGCACCAGCAGGAGCCATAGCACCGACAAGCGAGAACACAATCGCCTTTCTCTGTCCGTTAGGATAGATCGTTCCAACGACACCAACGGCACTGGGGAAGATGAACGCCAATCCAACCCCGTGCATGGCACGACAGATGCAGAACAGGATCACATCGTCACAATACCCGGACAGTCCACCAATCAGTGTCCATAACGACCCCCATATAGTTCCGCACAGCAGAACCTTCTTCAACCCGTACAAATCGCCAAACTTACCAGAGATGAGGATGAGTGCACCCGAGGTCAAGGGGAACGCACCCATGAACCAGAGCTTGTCCGTGGATGTCACATTGGGGAAGTAGTCCTGAAGGATGTTCATTGCCGGTAGAGACTGTGTGGAGCCGGCCTGGTTTAACAGATTCGAAAACATCACCACCCACACGACTGCGACTTCGTGGTACCACGACTTGAACACTGCGGGACGCGGATCGACTGTGATGAAGGCCATGGTTGTGCTTCTCGAGCACACAAGCACCAGGGTTCATCCGAGCGATGGAGCGGCGTGCAACACCCTTTTATAAGCCCCCCGGTCTCCCCATCGACCCATACGCGTAAACATCTACATGCGTGGCGGTGATGGACACCCCTCAACTTTTATTCCGGAGCTACACGCGCTTAACTTCGTTTTACCGGTCTGCACATACCAAACCGGACACTCACCGGGCGGCGCTATACGACGGCGCTCAAGTCGTATGTGTCACTCTCAGAAATTGCCTTAGTCAGTGTACCACCGCTTCCATTGGCCAGCTCAGGGGTTTCAGGGAGGGGCAGCGCGTCATCGCCCCCCGCTGCTATTTCCGCCGCCGCGTGGTGGAAGTGGCCTGTCGCCGCCTTTTTCCATAAACCCGAGTACTTCTACAATACGTCACGCAGTGTTAAACCATGAAAAAAAGTCCGTTTGGAGGAACTCTCATTCTTTTGTGGGTAGAGTGCATCAAGCAGTCCAGTCTGTATAAAATAGTCCAGGGTCATAATCATCAGCGTCTCTTTGGCTTGCCACCGCGTCTGAACCCGTCTGCATACTCATCCTCGTAGTAGTCACCACCAGCGTTCAACACATTAGCAGCATACACCATGTTGGCATGCTGGCTCTGGGCCAAGTACTGCGCCATCACCTGTGATCCGTTCGTGGAGAACTGTGGAGCAGCCATCTGTTTGTGATACACCGGTGACGAAGCTGTGAAGCCCTGGCGACCAGTAGGGACAAAGGCAGGTGGGGCAAATGGAACAACTTTGTAGTACACCGGCTCCGGGTCACGAGGGTAGTACATCGACGACAACGAGGCGTGGGAACTCACACGCGATCCCACGGAGGGCGTGTATGCTCCTGATGACTGGGTCTTCTTGTGTCTGTTAAACTTCTGTGGTGGCGGTTTGCGAGCGTTGTTCGTTGGTGCGCAGACGTTGCGTTTTGGGTTGAAAGAAGACTGTGGCTTGGTGAAGATGATCTCAACGTCAGAGTCGGAATCCGACTCAGAGAGAGAGCAGTAGTCCGCCACATCACCGTTCATCTTCTTTGCCTCTCCTTCTGTTGGCTCCTCGGTCTTGGATGTGATCCCAAAAGCGTTGGCTGTCGATGAGGCAAACTCATCTACCTCCTCCTTGGTCTCTTCTTCTTTCTCCTCATCGTCGTCATCTCTCTTGGAGGTGATACCCATACTGGCAAACAGCTCAGCTGGGACCTCTTCAACTTCAACGTTCTGAGTCTCAATCTCAGTGTTCTCAAAGTCACCAGTCTCATCACCCACGGTAGAGTCGCCGAGCTCTCTTCTGTTCTTCTTCTTTCTGTTCTTTTTCTTCTTCGCCTTTGGTGGGTTGCCACAACGGTCTTTACCGAACGAGATCTTGAAGTTGCGGTACTTGTCACCAAGCTTCTTGTGGAACTCATCAGCATTGTCACCATTGGCATCCTCGACAACCTTCATAGCGGTGGTGATGTTGTGGAAGTTGAGGAACACACAACGGTTCTGCTTGAAGAAGTTCACCTGCTCAATCTCGCCAAACACTCCAAAGTCTTCACGAAGCGTGTCTTCATCTGGCAACAGAGCCTTTGGATCTTCAAGATCTTCCTCCTTGATACCGATGTACAAGTTTCTCGACGCACCAATCGTCACAGCCAATGCAATGAAGTTAGGCAACTGACCAGAGTGCTTACCCCAACCAACCTTGACGCGTCTTCCATGGAGAACGATTGGGTTGATGTTTGCGTTGGCAAAGAACTGCGCGGCAGCAGCAGGGTCGATGAACGTGAGGAAGCAGATGTTCTTTGCTGGAATGTGTCTGATGCTCTGGAGGATACCACCTCTGACAACGTTACAGATGTCTTCAACCTTGGTCTTGGAGTCGAGCTTGCCCAGACATATCGTTCTGTTGCCAATGTTCTGTGTCCCACCTGCAGTGGATTGGACTGATCTCACAGCCTGTCTCTTTTGGTTGAATGCAGCGGCGATGTCCTCCTCCGAGTATGAGTAGTGTTGTGGGTAGAAGTACTGAACGGCACCAATGTCATCCTCATCTTCTTCACGGATGAAGCCATTCTCGAAGAATCTGTTCTGAGATGTAAGCTCCTCTTCTTCCTCAGATGGAGACTCATCGGTCAACGACTTAGCAAGAGTGTCATTCTGCAAGGAACAACGATCCGTACCGTAGAAGATCTTGCACGGTTGCCAGAACGTATTGAGCGAGAGTTGCTCGACAGCCTTGATCGCCGAGGCAATGCTCGTGAAGTGGATAAATGCAGAGATCTCAGCTTCCTTCTCCTCAGCGTCGTCGGTCTCGCCTTCCGTAGGTGTCACGGTCCCACGTGGCCTCTGGATCAGATCAATCTTGTCAATGATGCCAAACTTGCTGAACTCGTTTGTGAGGAAGTCCGTCGTGATGGGTATGTCGAGACCGTTGAGGTTGCCGATGTAGACGTTTCTCGTTGCTCCGTCGTTGTTGATGGCGTGGGAGATGAATGGGAGGAGCTTCTTGCAATGCACAAAGGAGATGTTGAGTTGTGGAGAGTTGATGAGCTTTTTGAAACGGGCAAGGTATGTAAGCAAGTTGTTGTAGAAGTTCAGGCATGTGTTCATCTTGAGGAAAGTGAGGCACAATGAGTTGGTTCCTTCTTCTGGATAGTTCTCCATCATGCGCGCGCTTTCGAGGGGCCCAAAGGTGATGAAATCAATGAACTGTGTGAGCGTGAGCTCTGGGTCAACACCCATGAGAATGATGCAACGTGTCGGAAGTTTAGAGAGTTGGAAGGTACCCCCGTTGAGCTGTGTCTGTGATTGGGAAGATCCGGAATGAAGCTGGTAGAGCGAGCTTGATGAGGATTGGTTGGCTGGGTTGGCGTAGAGATGTGATGAAACAGTGTCTTCCTGAGAGGTTCCCGAAGTGTTGCGTTGCGCAAAGTTTTGCATGTCGAAGGTGGACTCGTCGAGGCTCGATGTGGATGAGGAGATGGACTTGTACTTCGACTTGAGAGGAGTGTCGATCTCATCTTCATGCTGATGCTGTTGTTGCTTTAATCTCTGACTGTGCTTGAAGCCACGCTTGCGGCTCTCGGGTGGCAGACTGAGCTTTGGCGGAGGCGGTGGGGCCATGATGTAGGTTGGAGCACCCTGTGAAGGCCCTGGTCTGTATGCAAACTGGTGGCCAGGCGATGGGAGAGGAGAGGCGACTTGAACGAATGGCGATGACACGAGCAACTGGCGAGGGAGCAGCGAAGAGCCGTACGCCACGTCGAACGGCGACTGAGGCACAGTCTCCGGATACTGGGAGTAGCTCTTGTACGCTGACGGGTACTTCTGGTGTGGATGCATGGGTGTGGACGCGTCTCTGTAGTGGGTGGGTGGGCGTTCCAGCAAAACAAGATGCCAGCGTAGAAAAATGGCAGAGAGGTGGGCGGCAAGCGGAGCTGCGAGCGAAGGGCGGCCGAATGGGTAGCTAGCGAATGACTCTGTGGCGACTGGGTGTCGGGGCCGTGGAGTGTGAGTGAAGCGCTCTGTTTTGTGGTGCTCTGTGGAGGATCTGGTGGTGGGTCCGTTGTCGTGTTTCTCGAGACAGATTTCACTTTCTTTTTTTGGAGGGCGTGAAGATCTGGGAGGAGCGAATAAAAAGCAAAAAAGCCGGGCAGAGTCTAGATCCGCGGGAGGGAGGGCGTTCGTAGGCGGGCGGACTGTGGTGGGCAGACGGCGGTGCTCCGGTGGGCAGTGGGGCAGTGGATGAGACGGTGGCTATATACCTGCGAGCGAGCGTTCCGGAGAGAGAGAGACGGTTTGTGGGTCCGTCTTTTTCGTCCAGCGCTCGGATGGGCAGCCGTTTCGAGCAGCGCGCCTTTCGAATTCCGTCTGTACTGCTGGTTTTTTCGAGCAGCGAGCCTGAAACAGCGCGTGCTAGTACGCTGCTGCCACCGCTGGACGGCCCGGCCCGCCGTCTCCCAACGCACAGTCTATAACACCTCACCTGCTGGAGGTGCAGTGGCCGAGCCACGGCCAATCAGAGCGTCCGCCGCTGCTCCCAGACACCAGGGGGCACCGCAACGGCCACCTCTACGACCCCGCGATTGTTTGTCGGCTACCCTAGTTCTGCACAGCGAGTTTCACTGTCTCAAACAGCTTCGCCAACGGCCAACGGGGCAGGCCCACCGCTGTGTATACAGACAACCGGCCACTGCAGCCCTGGAACCCTTGTCGCCGCCAGTCGAATCCCAGTTCCCAGCGCGTGGGCCGATCCTCCTTCGCCTTTGCGCGGCGGTCCGCTTCCCGCTCCCCCAACGACGCGTCACCTTGTCACCGCCTTCCCGAAATGGAAGCTTTGACGTCCGCTCGAGCCCGAAAGCACGAGCTAGCGCCCAAACACGAGGGCACCGCACAACGTCGCCGCCATCGTCTCAGCCAATGGCTGCTGGGAAAGAGGGTTTGCTCGACCAATCGCACACAAACAACTGCCCCGCCCCGTGGCCCACCACCGCCTAGCTCTGTTTGAGCTGCTGGATAACCTTACTTCGCTGTCTCCTCCGCCTTCCGTAGTGTGCGTGAGGCGCTGATAGCTGCATATGGACAAAGAACCCCGCTGGACACGAGCTTCTGTGTGTAGCAAGGGCAATCAGCTCCATAGATGGGGGCACCATCCTCAAAAGATAGCCACAAGATCCCTGGAGACCCAAACAGGCCAATCAGCAGCCCATCAGCACCAGCAGCCGGGGCTTCCCTGCCACGACCGAGTGTGCTGCACGAAAGTCCCCCTGAGTCAAAAATAGACACGCCGCCCCTGACATCACCGCTCACCACAAACATATCTCCACAAAACGGAACACCTGCCTCAACCGCCCAACGGTCGCACGTACATACCCGGGTGCTCGAGGCTGCCTTGTGAGGTCTCACCTTCGACTGTCCTACACAAGTGAGACTGCAGTGGCTCGCTCGAGCGACCCGCAAGCGAGGGGTTTACCCCTGGCACGCACCGTTGGGTGGCTGCCCAGGAAAGACGCGCTCCGCAGTGGACCTAACTTTGTGTACAACAGAAACCAATAAATAACATTTCATAAACAAGGAAGCACATACATCACATGCTGTTCTGCCAGTCAAACAGACTCACCTTCTTCTTATTCTCACCACCGCTGCTGTTTGGCGTCCCATCAGCCATCGTGAACCCTTGGAACGACGTGGATCCAGGGATGAACTGTCCACTGGAGCTCTCGCTCTTCACCTTAGGACTCGTCAAATCATCACTGTACTTCCCCAACTCCTGGATATCGATATCAAAATCCAACCAAGGCGCCAATGCCAAGGATCCATCAGCGGCAAAGTCCAACTCAATGTTCTCATCCAACGAGATATCCGACGCCATCGATGGTGCAACCTTGTATGGCTGGCCGTTGAAGAACATCGCGTCCGGTGGAGTAGTCTTATGTGACAGACTCGAGGATCTGTTGCGGTGTGGCGTTGGCATCCCACGTTGTTGTGCAGTCGAGTTGTCCATTGGCATGATCGGTGGTGCAGTGAGCTGTGAAAGCATCTGTTCCAACTCATCCCCGTTCGAGTTCTCCTGCTGCAATGGCGATGGCTTCACCACTGCACGTCCAGAGACCGAAGCTGACCGTTTCTTGTCTGTAGAAGCGGTGCGTTTCACAGATCCAGGCGAGGCAAGGATAGCATCAATGGCACGCTCGAGCCAATCCACACAATGCTTGGACAGAGATCCCGGTGCGTCTCCGTTATTGTGTGCACGAAGCTCAGCCACTGCGTTCTGAAGCACAGCTTTGCTCTCTTGGAACAAGGCCCCTCCTCTTGTGTACTCCAGCGCACCTTTTGCGCTGAGGAGCGTCAGTCTTGTCTTGGTACGTGGGATGTTGAGCGGCACTGGGACACATGTGAAGTTCGTCAGGATCGTGAGAATTGCAGTAGAGCATTGCTGGACAACGATGTGCGAAGCTGAGCTTGAGCCATTGTTGTCGTTCTTCGCCTTCGAAATCTCAGAGGCAACAATTGGCAAGTGGATCAGCAGCTTGGCCGTGTAGTACAGCAACACGAGGAGCTGGGTGTTGGACTGCGCATTCTTGCGAGGGAGACCGTTCACATCGAGCTCAAATCTGATTGAAGAAGGCAGTTCACGTCTCCAGTCATCGAGCAGGCCTTCGTGGACCAACGTCTGCTTGTGCAACATCTTAGTGGTAGAGGTCTCGTTGGAGATGGATGGATGACGCTGGAAGACGAAATCCAAGACGTTTCCCAGCACAGTGGCGTATCTCATTATAGCTAGGGACAAGTTGGACACCTTACCGACCAGAGAAACCTTGTTGCTGTTCACAAAGACAACGTTGACACCATATGCGTCTTCGGAATCATCGCCGGAGGGCAGGGCACACTCAATCTCTGTGTCCTTGAACAAACGTGGGACACCCAGTTGCAACGAGGAGAAGGCATCAAGAGTGTAGACACACCAGAACAAGATACGGCGTTCACCCTGCTGGGCCTTCGAGACCGTGGAGCCAGAGTTACCGAGCACGGCAGATGGGCAACGATGTAGTCTGAGCTGTTGGGCCATGGTGGCAACACGACCACGGAGGGAGTAGCTCGATGCCACATCACCAGTATGCAAAGCGTACAGCAAGGCCAAAGATAACACCTGTAAGGACTGAACAGAGCATCCCGAGGCAAGAGACGAGCCCACCAACTGACGGATCAACGAGTCGTATCTGGCCATCATCTCAGCGTCTGATGGGTCAACGGATCCATCTGGGTGGACTTGGCTGATCAAGGCGAGTTGTATCACGAGCACTAGTACAGCACCGAATCTCTCTCTTCCCAGCATGGCGTTGTCAATGAACCTGGACTCAGCAGATTTCGAGAGTTGTGAGTACTGCTGGAGGAACGTACCTTGGTCAACCACGGGCAAGACCGGACCCCAACGCTGGAAGAACACAGTGACGAGCTGGTCAAGCTGAATCTTTGATGGCAAGCCCAATGAGGTGAAGTACAACTGGGATTCTGGGGCTGTGATCTTGCGGAAGTCGATGGATGCGAGAGACACGGTCATTGGCGTGCTGGCTGGTCTTTGTGTCTCCTTCAAGGCGGCAATCGTGGAGGCAGTGGCAAGACATGCGGTACTGTCAAACCCGTGCACTTCACCAATCTTGGAGAGCAAGCTCGGGACGAACAAAGTCTCCTCTGTAGAACGTGGTACAGACATGGCGACAAGGTTAGCCAATCCATTAGCGTTACCAACCAGTTTTGCGCTCTTGAGTCTTGCCAAGGCCGCAGCAGCTGAGAGTCCTGGGGCCTGGGCCTGCTCAAAAGAGATGGCTGCTCCCCTTGGTGGTGGAAGGTCCTCGTTGTACATGGACGTGGCGCCTCCATAGGCAGATCCTCCATAGACGGATCCGTTCCCAGGGCCGTACGACAGGGATTCGTCATCCGTCAAGTCACCATGGTCAAGGTCCACAGAACCTGCAATGCTCACTGGTCTCTCGTGCACGGAGTGCGGATAGTTGGCACAGCATCCTGGGCCCGAATGGACGTGTGGATGGTTGTGTTCGTCGGTGCTGTTGAAAGAGTCGTCCGGAGCGTCTCCGTTGAGCTTAGCCAAATTCGTAGAACTCAGTGGTGCAACGGTTTTTGCGATAAGTTCTGCTCTTTCGTCCTTCATCTCGAGCAAAGCCAGTAGTCTCCTGTTCTCTCCTTCGAGTTCTCGTACACGTTCCTCCAACGTCTCCGTGTATCCTCGTGGGAAGGCCCTTCTCGAAAGTCGGTCAGACACCTTGCACTCAAACCCAACAGCAGCACACTGGGAGCATTGGGGACGTTTCCCATCGCACCGTGTCTTCTTTAGACGGCATCGATCACAGGCTTGTGCGATTCTCTCTGTCTGTGAGCCAGGCGTTCGAATAACTTTTCTGCGGAAACCTGGGGTTAGTATTTTGGTCGTTGGTGAAGACAGCCTCGGCGATTAGGGGGTTACTCACGTTTTCGGTTGTTTTTCCTTCGCTTCTCCCATCTTGAGTCTGTTGGAGAGTGCGGTGATGCTCCGTTCGGTTGTTGTTTGGTGGATGGAGTTTAGCGTTTGCTCGAAAAAGTATGCGCGTGAGTCACGGTGATTGATGGGTGCTGGGTTCGTGACTGGAGATCGCGTGCTCCAGGTTTTGCTGGTGATGTTGGAGGCGTTCCCGCTGTGGAATGCCTGTGGTGAGAGAGATGGGTCTGGCTAAGGAACACCTTGGAGCAAAAAGAGGACAAAGTCACCACGGCGGTTCTTAAGGTTTCCGGTTTGGGTAGGGAACAAAGTCAGGAAACGGGGGGAGGCGAAGTGTGGGGCAAAAGCTGGGGCCGACGTCGGCGAAAAATCCTGCCAGCACGGATGTTGCGCGAGAAAAGGAGTTAAGCTGGTAGCGCCAGTTCGCACAAACCCCGAGGTCGCCGTCACGTAGTTAACGCATTTTTGCCCTACTTCGGACTTAGACCGGTAGGTCATTAACGCCGCTTTCACAAGCACTGCAAAAAACTTCAAAGGTTTCAAACTTCCGAAGTGTGCATATAGATAAGAGCTAGGGCTTGAGCAGGTTCTTGAAGAAAAACCATCCAACACCCCTCCTGGCAGAACTCTGAGCCGCATTTAAGCATAGCGTCAATTGGCACTAAATCCGACATCCATGTGTACGGAGTTGCGCATTTTCGCGGTATTTCGGGCTCAATCCGGTAGTTTATTAACGCCGTTTTCGCAGAAGTTACGAAAAAGCTCAAAAGTGCCGGACTTCTGGAATGTGGGGTCGAAGTTGACCTCAAAAGGGACTGGGCTCCATGAGGAAATTGAAAATTTTCATCTCTTGAAAGCATCTGAAGCCACTGGACTCTCTCAAACAGAGGTCAGGAGTCAGAGGACTCCGTCTTCCGCTCTCGGAGCCGGGCTCATAACACACCCGGACACCACCCTTTTGGTGTTCGCGAACCTTCCATGGGCTACCCGCGCTATCAAACACGCTGGAGGAAGGTGGAGAGTGGCGAATTGCTCACGCTCTGATATCGGGAAGCGCTGCCAGATTCCAATTGCCTCCCACGCTGCACACCAATAGACAATGTCCGACGACAGTGAAATCACAGTGGTCATCAAGTAAGTCGACTGGATCAATGGGCTTTGAGCAACCGCGTTTCCTACGACGCCGCCCCTTTCAAAAAGAGGCCCGGTTTCACTCCCTATTGAGCAAGCGCTCTCTCACAACCGATTACTAACACCCCTTGCAGATCCTCTGTGGATAAGAAGTACGAGATCAAGGTTGCCAAGTCAGCCACCATTGCTTCTTTGAAGGATCTCGTTGCCGCTGCATCTGATGTTCCAGCGTCTGCCCAGCGTTTGATCTACTCTGGCCGTGTGCTCAAGGACACTGAGACCGTTGACTCCTACAAGATCAAGGACGGCAACACTGTCCACTTGGTTAAGAGTGCCGCAGCAAGAGCCGCCACGTCTGCATCAACATCAACAGCATCGCCATCCACATCATCCACCGCCCCAGCCGCTTCGGCCACACCATCCAACCCCGCTTCACAGATCCCAACCAACATCGCCGCCGGCCAGGGCGCTAACAACCCATTTGCTGCTCTCACGGGTGCTCGTTACGCAGGCTATGCACAGCTCCCGTCCGAGTCCATGTTTGGTCCAGATGGCGGTATGGGTGCACCACCAAATCCAGATGAGATGATGCGCATGCTCGAGAACCCAATGGTCCAGCAGGGCATGAACGAGATGTTGAGAAACCCACAAATGTTGGACTACTTGATCCAGCAATCGCCAGAGTTGAGGGCTCTTGGTCCACAGGCCCGTGAGATCCTCCAAAGTGACTCTTTCAGACAGATGATGACGAACCCACAGATGATCAGACAGATGAGACAGATGCAGCAGCTCATGGGTGGTGGTCCAGCTATGGGTGGTGCTTCTGCATTCCCTGCTCCAGGTTCCGCTTCCGCCACTGAGAACACGGACTCATCTAACGCTGCTTCCACAGGTGCCGGTGCCGCTGGTGCCACCAACAACACTGACGCTACTCCAGGTGCCGCTAACCCATTCGCTGCAAACCCATTCGCTATGTTTGCTCCACCAACTTCCTCTGGTGACGGTGCTGCCGCCAACCCGTTCGGCGTTGACCCTCAACAGCTCCAGAGCATGATGCAGATGTTTGGCGGTATGCAGCCGGGTGCTGCCGCTGCCCCAGAGGACAACAGACCACCAGAGGAGAGATATGAGTCACAGTTGAGACAGTTGAACGATATGGGATTCATGGACTTTGATGCCAACGTGCGTGCTTTGAGAAGAAGTGGTGGAAGTGTTCAGGGTGCTGTTGAGAACTTGTTGAACGGTATCTAAGTTGATGGGGGCTTTTTGTATGAACATGTCATTTGCTATGGATTGTTAGGGATACTCTCTGCTTGTTGATACAACTTAATATTGTCTTTTCATTGTCATTTGTAGTATCCAGAGAGAATGTGTGGCCAATATCGGATAACTGTCTAAAGCGCCGTACTTTTGTTAGTGGTGTCCGGGTTTTTCCGAGTCTCGAAAAAGCGGGCGAGAGCTTTCACCGCAGACGACAACAACACATCACCAAAAAACATCAACGAGCCATTGACTTGGCTATCAACACCAACGGAAGAAACTGTGTTCAATGACAGAGGTGTCTCCACAACGGAATGGCACAGAAAACGGCACTGCCGCCGCACCCACACCCGCTGTGAAACGCGAAGAGTCGCCGTTGGACCGTTCACTCGAGGGACTTGTTGAGCTCAAAACGAGCAAGCGAGACGAAGCTTTGGATCCAATGGAAACGATAGCACAGAAGTGCATTGCCCTCCATCTTCACAGCATGGGCATTTCGTTTACACAGAGCGCTTTGGAGCACTTGTTTGATCTCATGGAGATCAATCTCAACACCATGCTCACAGATCTCCAGAAAGTCACACAGACTCAGAGACGTGCCAAGGCATCACCGAGGGACCTCAGGATGTTGTTGAGAGACTATGACATGAGAACAGGTGAGTTGGAAGAAGAGTTCTTGAAGACGAAGAAGTTGCCAAGTGACATCATTGCAAAGAAGGAGGCATTGGAGAAGATGGCTGAGGAGTTGACAAAGAGCAACGAGGAAGAGGAGACGATAGAACCCCAAAATCCAGCATTTGTGTTCTTTGCTCATGACGAAGACATCATACGATTGGTTCCTCCAATGAACAAGGGCAACGCCGCTATCCTTCCCTGGCTGCCACAACTTCCACCGGACCATACATACAGGCGCACACCGAAGTACACTGATCGTATCACGGACCAGAAGATCGTCAGAACAAAGATTTACGAAGAGAGCAAGCTCGGTGAGCAAGCCTTGGATCACCTTAGCAAGGCTACAAAGAGAACGAATGAAGAGCTGGAATACGATGATGACTCTAACGAGGAGCTAAAGTCAACAGAAGATGCGCCGGAGACAACACACGAGCAGAAAGCCAAGCTTGCATACGACATCTTCTCTACTGGGCAGGGCAAAAGCTTTGACATTGAACTGTACGCTAGGGCCAGACTCGAGTTCCTAGAGAGGAAGAAGGCCAAGAAGGAGAAGAAGGTTGTTGATAAAGATGCGGAGTTGAAGCGAATCGTGTCCAGTCTCTCACCTTACGCCAAAGAATCAGAAGAGCCTGTCACTGCACCGGCTGTTTTCCTTGACAGACAGTTCAAGAAGACTATCCACACGTTTAAGGCCTTGAGAAAGGCAAAGGAGGCCAGGGAGGAGAAGAAAAAGATCTTAAAGGAGGAAGCCAGGAAGAAGCGTGAAGAGATGAAAAAGAACGAACCAACTTTCGAGGACTTTGACAATTTCGACAAGATGGAGAACCTTGACTTCGAGAACTTTGAGAACTTCGGTGACTCAAACAAGAGTAATGTGATCATGGGTGAAGGCGATGGAGATAAAGACGATGACGGCGTGGAACTCCTGTCTGCTGAGAGATACACCACTACTATTACGACATCTGTTCCTCAGGGAAGTGATCTGGTTCTCGATGGTGACGACAGTGAGGAGGAACTCGAAACAAACGGTAATGGTCATCACCAGAGTGATACAGCCATGACCTCGCTGCCTCTGTCCTCTGCTCCAAACCCAGACGCCATGGCTGTCGATGACGACGATGTGGATGATATCGTGTTTGACGATGTGGTATAGTGTGTTAATGACTATGATAATGCCTGTTCAATTTGAAGCGCCCTCTGTGAAGTCTCTGTAGATGGCCGAGATATGGATGTGAGTGGCGCCGCGGAAGATAGGGGCTGGGTTTCAGGTTGCTTCTTGGGGCACTTTGTCATTATGACTTATCGAGCAATCATTTTCTTGCCTGCAAACACTGACAGGATCAATAGTACGGTACTTAGAGCCTTTGAAGAACGTGTCCCGGCTTTTCTTGCGTGACCCCACACCAAAAGAGCAGCCCACTAAAATCCAACTCCATCAACACACTTCGCGCTTGAGCCTCCACGTATAAATACCGAAGAGCCGCCCCACCAAAAATTTTGTGTGCGCGCTAGCCAAAACAAACCCACAACAACACAACACACGCACAATTGAACACAGCGGTCCGTGACTACAGACCTGATTGTGAACTCTACTATCTGAACAGTGCACCTACCTGCTCTCTACTCTCGACCCGAACACACTGCCCACCAGGAAAGGCGCTGCAGTGAACTGACAACCATAACAAATGTCTTCGCTGACGTCACTGACTCTGCCAGAGTCGTTGCCCTTCCCAGTGAAGATATCGAGCATACACGTCAAAGAAGGACAGCAAGTGCGTAAGCATGAACCACTGCTGAGCTATTCGTACTGGGAGTTCCAGGATGCGCCTGACTCTCTCCATGGCTCTGACTTTGAGGAAGATGAGAGCAACGGCAGACAGCCCTTTAAGCCTAAGAAGGTACGTGTCGACCTTGTTGGCACTTTCGAGTCCCCTATCGATGGTGTTGTCAGCAGCATATCCGTGAAGAAGGGTGAGGAGATTATGAGCTCGGATGCGGAGATTGCTAAAGTTGAAGAGCCGTGTACGCATTCCGTGCAATTTGGTGGTCTGTGTGCTCTCTGTGGAAAGTCACTCGATGAAGAGGCGGACTACTCGGGCTACAAGTACGAGGATAGAGCACCCATCTCCATGTCCCATGGTACTAGCAACCTCAAGATCTCGAAGGACGAAGCTGAGAAAGTTGAAGAGAAGTGGCAGAAGAGTCTTATCGCTGAAAAGAGACTCATCTTGGTTGTCGACTTGGACCAGACCGTCATCCATGCCACTGTGGATCCCACAATTGGGGAGTGGATGAAAGACGAATCCAACCCAAACTATCCGTCATTGAAGGATGTGCAGAGCTTCGCTTTGGAAGAGGAAGTTGTATTGCCCCCGCATTTCTCCGGCATGAGACCTGAACCATACACCAGAACCTACTACGTCAAGCTCAGACCGGGTCTTGAGGACTTCTTGGAGAAGGTCTCAAAGTTGTACGAACTCCACATCTACACCATGGGTACAAGGTCATACGCCAAGGCCATTGCCAACTGCATTGACCCAGATGGAAAGTACTTTGCTGACAGAATCCTTTCTCGTGATGAGTCTGGCTCTTTGACACAGAAGTCTCTTGAGAGACTGTTCCCAACAGACACATCCATGGTTGTGATCATTGATGACAGAGGTGATGTCTGGAACTGGAGTGACCACCTCGTCAAGGTTGTGCCGTTCGACTTCTTTGTCGGTATTGGCGATATTAACTCCAACTTCCTGCCTCGTCAGAAATCGCTGTTGGGTCCGACTAAGAGACGTGGGTCCATCGCAAAACTTGAAGAGAAGCTCATTGAGGAATCGCAGAAGAGAAAACCATCGAAGGAGGCCGATGAGATTGAGCGCAAGATCGAAGAATCCAAGGAGGACGGAGAGGACGGTGACACTGAGCAGAATGCGGAACTCCTTGCTGCCCGCTCATCGGAAAGAGAGGCAACACTCGATGCACAGAAAGAGGACAGACCTTTGGCCAAGCTCCAGAAGAACCTTGATGAGTTGGCTTCGCACACAGAACGCTTACTCTACGATGATGACGATGAGCTCCAAGGTTTGGAATCTGCGCTCGTCAAGATCCACGACATCTTCTACGACAAGTTAGAGAAGACACCAGACTCACCGCCAAACATCAAGGATATTTTGCCAGCCATGAAGACTAAGGTGTTTGAGGGTCTGCACTTTGTCTTCTCCGGTCTCTTGCCACTTGGTGCTGACATCAACCGTGAGAACATTGTCATTTGGGTGAAGTCCTTTGGTGCAACAGTCACATCCAACGTCACACTGGAGACAACACACATCATTGCCAAAAACCCATACACATTCAAGGCCAGATTGGGTATGACAATCATACCTGGTTGCAAGATCATGCATCCAGACTGGCTGTTTGACAGCATGACAAACTGGCGTCTCGCACCGGAGAAGGAGTACGAGGTTGAGTTCCTCCCAGACCGCAAGCTTCCGGAATCAGAAGCTTCTGTCCACAGAGCAAAGATCATTGGAGGTCCAAAGGAAGACACGCCGGCTGTCGAGACACCGGCTGCCACTGGTGAGGATCTGCTCGGTGGTGACTTGGACTGGCTGAACGAGAATGATGAGGATGAGGAGGAGTTCCTGTCCTCCGACACAGAATCTAATGCTGATAACGACAACAAACGTTCCGCAGAAGACGATGATGATGATCATGATTACTCTGGATCCGCCAAGAGAGCAAAGTATGACACTAACGATAACGATGATAACGACGATGACGACGATGACGATGACGACTTCGCTGCTGAACTCATGCAGGAGCTGGAGGACTGATACGTTATTTGTGCTTTCCTACTGTAATCTACTTCATTCTAGAGTCTTGTTCTTTGTAGGGGATCTCTGACCGACTTAAAGGAGAGTTGAGTGCATGATAAGTAATTCGATTGCAATATCTTCATTACGTAATTCTCACACCCGGACACCACACCCTTGGCCCGCTTCACGGAGCACGAGGATCACTAGAACTCTGTTTACCATCTCGAGATCTGGGAAACTATCGCACACGGAGAACTCCAGTGATGACAAGTCAGTCAGGAACGATACAAGAGCTGGTTAACCAGTGGCTCGCTCTGGATGTGGTACGTTTGACACGCCTTGTCTCTTCCTAGATCCAGAAACTAACAGCACACCAGAACCCGTCAACTTCAAAGGAGATCATTGATCTCCACAATGAGCAGAACTTTGCCGAACTCGAGTCCAGGCTCCGTAAGCGGATCCAGTTTGGAACAGCAGGACTCAGAGCGAAGATGGAGGCTGGCTTCTCACGGATGAACGATGTCACGGTGCTCCAAGCATCCCAAGGACTCGCAAGCTACGTCCTCCTCTCCAACCCAGACCAAGCCAGCTCTGTCGTTGTGGGACACGACCACCGTCACAACTCCAAGAAATTTTCACAGATCACAGCCACAGTGTTTCTCCTCAAGGGTTTCAAAGTGTACCTCCTCGAGTCGAGCCAGAGAGACTCGGATCTCGTGCCGACGCCATGCGTCCCCTTTGCTGTGGATTACTACGGCGCCCAATGCGGTGTGATGATCACCGCCTCACACAACCCAGCAGCAGACAACGGATACAAAGTGTACTGGTCGAACGGGTGTCAGATCATCCCTCCTCATGACACGGCGATTGCTGCAGAGATTGAATGGAACTTGGAACCATTGGAGCGCTCCCATGACATTGACGGTGTGTTCAAAGAAGGTTTGGACCGTGGACTGCTCATCTATTGCAAAGAAGAGGTCTTGACTGCATACATCCTCCATCTGAACTCCAGGGTTGTCGGATCCAAGGTGACAGATTTGCAGTTCATCTACACGGCTATGCATGGAGTCGGGTATGAGGTGTTTGAAAAGGCTGTGAAGCTGTTGGGTGTACAAAGTGTGGCCACTGTGACTGAACAGGAGAAACCAGATCCTGACTTCCCAACTGTCAGATTTCCAAATCCTGAGGAGAAGGGTGCGTTGGGCCTGGCTATGGAGAGAGCAAGTCTTCTCGGAGTGGACCTGATCATCGCAAACGATCCCGATGCTGATCGTTTCTCTGCAGCCGTTCGCACGGCAGATGGTGGATGGAAGCAGTTGACCGGTAATGAGATTGGCTTCTTGTTTGCAGACTACGTGTTGAGATCAGAGCCAAGGGCCCTGGACAAGATGTACCTTCTCAACTCCACGGTGTCGTCACAGATGATCAAATCCATGGCTGACCATGAGGGCTTCCACTACGCAGACACGCTAACGGGCTTCAAGTGGATTGGTAATGAGGCCATCAAGCTGGAGCAGATGGGATACGATGTTCCATTCGGGTACGAGGAGGCCATTGGGTTCATGTTCCCCGGCATCCATGACAAGGACGGTATCTCGGCAGCGTTGGTGTTCCTTCAAATGGCACAGGAGTGGAAGGACAGAGGTGTCAGTGCATTGGATGTTCTTGAAGATGGATACAGAAAGTACGGCTACTTCAAAGAGCACAACTCGTACTACATTGTGCCATCACCAGACAAGACCAAGATCGTGTTTGACGAGAACATCAGACCTTCCAAGCCAAGAACGCATCCAGAGACCATTGGCCAGTACAAGGTGACCTACTGGAGAGATTTGACGCTTGGCTACGACTCTTTGTTGGGCCAGCCAGAGCTGCCCGTGGACGCCTCGTCGCAGATGATCACCGTGAAGCTCGTGCCCCTCGGTGAAGAGACCGGAAAGGAGGAGATCAGGTTCACTGCTCGTGGATCCGGTACTGAGCCAAAGCTAAAGGTTTACATTGAAGCGAAGGCTGAGAGTGAGTACAAGGCGCAGTACTTGGCTGATAACGTGTGGGATACGCTCAGAGAGGAGTGGTTCAAGCCTTCTGAGACTGGGTTGATGGAACTGTAAAATACTGTGAGTCAGACTGATACTTCTCTTGCATTACTGAACTCTCCTGATCTTTAGCTCTCGAATGATATACTATGACCCTTATCAGCTTGTATTAACAACGCCATACCACCCCGTAGAACCCCTCCGCCGTCGCTTAATCCGCACTAGAAGAAAGCGACGCGCCCAGCCAAAAACGCGCGCGCTGTCGCTAGAGAAAAAGAGGCCAACAAGCGAAGGATCAACACAGCCGAACACGCAGAGCGGAATCAGCCGCTGACCTTTTCCCTCCCGCCTTTTGAACCCGCACAAAGCAGACGATGTTCTCGAGGCTCCGCGGACTGCGTGATTCGCAGGGCAAAAAGACCGATCTGCCCGTGTACGTTCCTCTTTCGCCTACGTTCCAGCCGAGCCCCTCGACACGTCAACTGAAATACTAACCAGGCCTCCCTTTAGGACGGTGGACTTCAAACCACGCCGCGTGCCGCCGCTGACCAGACGCCAGCGACTCATCAGAACAGCCACATACGCCGGAGTAGCGTGTCTCGTGGTGTACCTGCTCACATGGGCCTTCGGGTCGTCGGAAGGCAGTTTCGAGAGGTACTCTGAAGACGAGTATCGCCAGTACAACACGGCGCGCAAGAGCATAGACTACGAGAAGCTGGAGAAGTTCGACGAAGGTGTGGAGAAGTACCTGATTGACCATGCGGGCATTGTGAGGGACTCGCCGGAGTTCAAGGAGCTCGAGCAGGAGATTGACGATTTGTACCACTCATCGGTGGATTACTACGACCTGAACGACTACCAAGGGTCCACTAACGGTGCACAGGACGGAGACCATATCTTGCTCTGTATCCCTCTCAGAAACGCTGAGGCTGTGTTGCCACTGATGTTCAAACACATGATGAACCTGACGTATCCGCACGAGTTGATTGACATTGCCTTCTTGGTTTCCGATTGTTCGCCTGAAGACCATACGCTCGAGGCCGTGTTCGATTACTCTGTCGCACTACAGAACGGGACCTTGTCCAAGGTGTTGGCTGACCAGGAGTCGGATGAGAATAGACTCAGAGGCACGAGCGATCTGCACATCAACTACATGGATCCAGACTACATTGAGAGAAGGGACAATGCGTTCTCCCCACCGTATCACAAGGACTACGACAAGCCGTTCAGATCTGTGCAGATCTTCAAGAAGGACTTTGGACAGGTGATTGGGCAGGGCTTCTCGGATAGACACGACGTTAAGGTTCAAGGGATCAGAAGAAAGTTGATGGGCAGAGCTAGAAACTGGCTCACCGCTAACGCTCTGAAGCCATATCACTCGTGGGTGTACTGGAGAGATGTGGACATTGAGCTGATGCCAGGTGATATCATTGAACACATGATGAGGTTTGACTACGACGTGCTTGTTCCAAACGTTTGGAGAACGTTGCCTGAGTTTTTGGGTAATGAGCAGGCGTACGACTTGAACTCGTGGATGGAGTCCGAGCAAGGATTGCAACTCGCCAAGTCTCTCCAAGAAGACGACGTCATTGTCGAGGGTTACGCTGAGTATCCAACATGGAGAGTGCATTTGGGATACATCAGAAGTCCAACGGGGAACCAAGAGGAAGTTGTGGATCTCGATGGTGTCGGAGGCGTGTCGATTCTCGCAAAGGCCAAGATCTTTAGACAAGGTGTGCACTTCCCGGCATTCACGTTCCTCAACCACGCGGAGACGGAGGCGTTCGGCAAGCTGGCGAAGAAGATGGGTTTCAGAGTTGGCGGGTTGCCTCATTACACCATTTGGCACATCTACGAGCCGAGCGAGGACGATCTCCAGGAGATTGCCCGTAAGGAGCGTAAGAAGAGACGTCAGAAGAATGCTGCTTTGAAGATGAAGAAGGGTGCAGCTTGATTGCGTACATATTACAGAAACTATTTTGAGCATTTGTTAGGGGGGGGGGGGTTGTTGTCGTAGAAGTTCCCCGGATAAGCACGGGCAACGGGCCTGGAGCAATGCGGAGAAGGCGAGGCCAGCGACGTGCAGCGGTCTACGATCATTTCACATACATCTCAATACAGGTAACGGTTGCTTGAAGCTCGATCATTCATTAGGTACAAGAGCCTTGGACAGCTGAGCAGCATCGTGATCACCGGGAGAAGCTGTTGGCGCTGATCCCTGCGTTCGAGGAACCCGAGCAGCGCGTTCTTGATGTATGCCGGCTTCTCCATCTCTGAGGATCCATGGCTAGAGGCGGTGTCTCCGTCTGCGTGATCAGCTTGCAGGTGGGATACCGAGTTGGATCTCTTGGAGAGAGAGGATTTGCCGCCCTGTCCTGACTCCCTCTACATTACAAATGCTTTCTCCATTAGACCTTGGACTTGTAGAAGTTGTCTTCCCAAGATGAAGAAAGAGTCTGCCTTTTCCTTCGCATTAGATCCTAAGTCAGGAGCGGTTGCTAGTTGCCCTGCGAGCCAGTCAAACCCACAACAACAAAGTCCTCTTCCATTCAGGACGAATCAAGTTTAGGTATCACAACAACCCACCTTCTCAAAGCGGCAACACGCCTGGCGCGAATTTGGGCTGGCGGCGGCAACTATAAAAGGTAACAAGCGCGCCCTCGAAAATTCCTTTCAGGGGTGTCCTCCGCTCCTGAGGGGTGGCGCTCCTGAGGGGTGGGTTTCGTATCTGTTTCCTGTTCTGATATCTACAGGTAAACGCGTGTCATGACTCATAGGTTATTATTGTTTTCAGTGTCGTGTGTTTCTTGCCCCCAAAAGAGGTCTGGTGACGCTCCAGAAGAGTTTATCAAACCTCGAGGTTAGAGATCTCGTTCTACAGACAGTCCAGCGGATGTTCATCTTTGAGCGGTTGTCCTCTAGAGAACCCCACTTGACAATGCTCTACAATACAATCACTTTCTTCCTTGGATGTCTACCTTGTAGCTGCTCTTTCCTTCTGCCGCCCGCCTTCCCTCCCGGCTTTGATCGTGAAGGGCGTCAGATTTAGCCGCCGCTCTTTTCCCACCAACGACGAAAGGTTTCAACGTTAGGCGTTGCCTCTTCCAGTTAGTTATCGAAGTAGACTGGCTAGCCACTCAGTGTTTCTTTGTATGAACTCCTTCATTATGCCTCTTTGGTGAACAGTCGCCGCCCTGGAACAGTCCGACTCGGTGGTCTCTTGTGTGACAACACCATTATCAACTACAAGACTGCGGAGCTGTGGATTCCACGTTGGACTAGCTCCTCATGATCTACTCTGTCCATCAGCCTGCAATACAATGAACTTCCCTTGGGAATCATCCTTTGTAGACTACATCTGGCTTTGGGCGCTTGATCTTTGACGCGCGTCAACCTCTATCCGGAAGTATCTCTTGAAATACCCAAGGCGCTTGTCCAATGACACTCAGACTCAGCTTCATACCAGTATTACCACACAATGGACACACTACAACGCTAAAAACGCGTCTTACGCGTAACGCCTTCGAGTCAATCTACGGTGCACCGTTTTGGCCAAAAGAGGAAATCGGAGAATTTGGAGCGGCCGCGCTCTGCTGGGATATAGAAGCAAAGTCATCCGGTATGTTTCGTATGCTATTCTACAGATGCAAATGCGCTTGTCATCCATACTGCGGTGGCTCATGCTGGCTTTTACAAACCAGACCCACGTGTGGTAACACTTAAGGTCGACGTCAAGTTCTTCGCCTGAAGGCGTCCAGGGCCGCTGCTCGGATCGCGGTTTTGCTGCGAAAAACACAAGGGAGATGCCTTTGTTTCGAGAGGGCTTTGGATGATATGTTTCATTGTGGACGCTCGAAAAGGGTATATTTGGATTTGAAAAGAGTTCTCCATAGTCACCACTACTCTTCATCTGCTTTCCGAAATGGGGACCCAGCACTACATGGGAAAGCTTTGGAAAGTGGGTCTAAAGATTCCATCAAGAACGACAGATGTGCCAACTTAGGTGCAGTTTTATTTGAAATATTGTTAGTACGAGTCCCACTCAAAAGCTTCATTTAGTATCTGTATATCTGCAAGATACCCGATTTCCAACTTTCAACCCGTCAAACCCCCGCGTGGCTTCTCCACAGCGGTTCCAAATCGAGAGCATCGGAAATCCTGCAAGATCCAGCTCCACGCTCCGCGATTTTCGAGATCTCGCAGGCACTACATGACTCCGCTCTTCTAAAACTTTTTTGAAGCTCTGAATATAGCTAAACAACCGTGACCGGTATACGCAGCTCCGCGGTGTTTCTCTTGACCAGGACCTTCGGATCCGACTTGCGTCTCCAGAACCCCTTCTTCACCTCAACCCCGTCCTTCGAGTCAAACTCCACAGTAGTGTGGAGGTAGTACGCGTTCTGCAAGAAGCAGCTGTGGAACGTACTCGTGAGGACCTGGTCTTTCTCCAATGTCGGGATGCTCAGCTCCAAAGTGGAGATGTAGGAGGAGTGGTCTTCGTAGTCTGGGACCCAGTCTGCGGTGTGTTGGTCCTTCGATGTGAACACGGTCTGGACGCGCTGGGTGACGATGCAGTTCTTCCCCGGACACGTTGCGTACTCTGATATGGTGGGCAGTGTTGGTTGGTGGTGTGGTGGGATGCAATTTTGGGACATTGTAACATACTGGACCAGCTCTGTGGTGATGGCCACCGTGGGGAAGTGAGCGGAGTTTGCCGTCGTGGGTCTGTACTTCAACGTCAGTGGGAAGTGTGCCGGTGGACCATGGGATTCCAATGGTGGTGGGATCAACGATGAGGCGGTGATGGATCCCAGTGGTGTGTGTGAGTCATCCTTGAGCTGGATGGACTGTACCACGAGGAGATCACCGTTGTCATTGGCGTTGCAAGAGTAGTAGCTTCCAACTTCTGGTACTCTCGAATCAGAATGTGTCAAATTGGTGGGCACCGGTTTAAAGGGAGAGTCCACTCTGATCTCCATAGACCTCGAGAACACCACGTACGGCTTATCCTGGCCCTTGATGATCTGCTTCACTCGACACGTGATCGCGTAGTAGTTGCAGAACCTGTTCCAAACCAAACGTTCCAACTTATCCATGGCCTTGGACCTCGTTGGCTTCAGTCCAGCAACCTCAGACGCACCGAAGGAAACACCAGCCAACTGCGGCAACCCAAAAGGAGGTAGAAGTGATCTGTGCATCTCATGCCTCTCCTCGCACGTGTCCTCGAGATGCTCGCGTGGGATGGTGAACTGGAAGGGGAACGAACACTCTTCAAACTCGTGCTTGTCTGGCTTCAGGGCAAATCTGGGCAATGACTCAACTGGTGGGTCGCAGTCCATGGAGAAGTAGGACCCCTCCATGCCCAGGCCGTTCTTGACCTTGTTCTCGAATCTGAGCTCCACAGCGTTGAAGTAGACGTCCTTGACGGTGGCCTTGGCCTTGGTCTTGAAGAGCACAAACTCACCCACGATGGTGTCACCTGGGACGTACTCCCTCTTGTCGCCAGAGACCCTGATCTCAGCTCGTACGACCCTGAGCGTCTCCTTCGAGGGCTTCCTCACCCGATCCATCTCCAGGGAACGCCTGTTGGAATTGAACAGCGGGATGACTTCCATCGTTGCTCAGTGTGTGTAGGAGATTGCCAATTGAGAGTAGATCCACAGGCAACGGAGACAGCAGGTACCGGCCTATTTGTATCAGCACTGCATCGCCTGCGGAAATTCATGACACATCGGGCACTCATCGCCGGGGGTGGCGTACCGCTGGTGTTTACTTTTGGAGAGGCACAGTGGGGGCCCGCGAAGTTCGTGCGCCGGCCGGCGGGCCGTGGGGGGAACAAGCTAGCGGTGACCGCGTTGCTGGGGTGCTTTGGAGGCCGGAGAAGAAAAGGAGGAGCCTCTTGTGACACTCAATGGCCTGTGTTTCAGTGCTCTCTTGCTCGCCCTCCCAGTTTTGTCGTCCCGGCTCCCCTGAGGTCTCCTATCGTCTGTGAATCGGGCCCGCGTGAGTCACGAAATGAAGTGCGTCTCCACGCGGAGGAGAAGCGCCAGACTCACAAGAAAGAAAAAAAAAAAGGTCTCGGACGCGTCACTTCTCGATCTCTCTGTGCTTGTGAGGATCCTACGAAATAATAAACCACCCTGACCCAGTTGCTATGCTGAGTAATCCCTCCTCGCCATCAATGCTCTGAGTCAGAGAAACTGAACCCCTCTCTCCGACGGACAGCCCTGCACACCGGTACAGGTCTAAACGAGCTTTAAATCACCCACTTACAACCGTTACACCGCCGTTTGTAGCCGCTCTCTGGCGTTAAAGCCGCGCTCAACTGTAGCAGTCCAACGGTACGACGGTACGAGCCGAGCGGCGCCGGCACTTGTCGGCCATGGAACCCTTTGACACCTTCGTACTACTTCTGCCCCCAATACCTCCCCAGCGACGGGTCTAGGCACCCGCCAATTGTTTAGTGTCGCTCGCACGGTGCACTGTAGACACCCAGACCAGCAAGAGCCGGTCACTTCCCTCACCCATGACACCACTTCGCATCCGCTTTACCCTTAGGGTGGCCTCCCCAGAAGTCGCGAAGAGGCTTGATACGCCAAATCGAGCCTCTCCCTCTCGCTTCTCTTCACACTCTACACACACATTGTCGCCTTGCCAATAGAAAAGCTGCCTGTCATTGTTTATTACTCGTCTGTCCCGCATATGGCGAGATCAGGTATCTCCCATGGGTGTTGTGGTTCAAGAAAATCTGGTTCAACTCCCCCAACTGCTTGATCTGATCCGCGTCTCCAGCTGTATACGATGGATGCTGCTGAGAGTCTCTCGATCGACTCTGCTGCTGCTGTTGCTGTTGGTGCTGGTGGTGATGATGAAGCTGCTGTTGTTGCTGTGGTTGTGGTTGGATCTGTACAGGTCTCTGCTGCGACTGTGTCTCGTACGCCGGCTCCATCGTGGCGATGGCATGGTACTGTGCGCTGCTTGCAGCATGGAGGAGCATCGATTCCGTTGAGGCATCCGCCGTCTGTCTCTTCCGCTCATCCTTAGGTGCAATAGGATAGATCGGAGCAACGCCATTGGGCGTCTCCTCTTTGCTCTTGGTGGTGCCCTTCTTTCTGCCAGAACCAGCCTTGCGCCCATCAGCGAGCGTCTTGCTGATCGTACCCTTCTTTCTCCCGGACCCAGGCTTGCGTCCCTCTGCTAGCGTCTTACCCTTCCCTGGTTTACGCCCTGAACCGGGTTTGCGCCCTTGTAAAAGTGTCTTTGCCATCCTGCGACGCGTTTGTTGATAGTTGCCCTTGATGAGTAGGGTGTATGGTGCTTGTGCGGAAAAGTGCGGTTGGTGCTCGGCAAAGTCCGGTCAAACTCGAAATGTGTAGCTCTGCTCAGTCGTATGGCCCTGACAGTATCACTTGGAAACACTTCAACGAGAGAATGAACCTTGGCTTGTCCTCTTGGTGTACTGTTGACAGGGTAGGACGCTGCTCTGTAGTTTTTTTTTCTTTTTTTTTCTCTCTTTTTTTTCTTTTTATGTTGCCCTTACCACATTGGTCAATAAAACCCGGACACCTTTGTGTGAGAAACTGATCGTTGAATGTGTTGAGAGCTTCCGCGAAACTCAAAGCTTGGCCAACTCCACCATCTGCTCGTTGACGACGTACAACTTCTTCCAACAGTCGATTCCACTCATCTTCTCTGAGTCCTTCCAGACCCGAAGTCCCACTCATCTCGGCTTGTACTGTGTGTTACCAGATGTTCTTCAAGACAGTGTCAGAAACTTTCCGTGCTTTTCAAAAACACTATACAAACCCTCAAAGACAGGGAGGGAATACCTCTTCTTATAGTTCAGCTCCGAGTTCGTAAATTTGGACC
>JAJMKQ010000331.1:0-30736 GCA_030569395.1 Petasospora rhodanensis
CTCCGAGAAGAGCCTGGGGAACAGGTTGCGGTGCTACGGGGTTTAGGCGCCGTACCGTAAAGCTGCCCGACGCCTTATCGCGGGGGACATGGGGGCCCAAAGGGCTCTCCAATCCTAATTGCTCCCTCGTCGCTCGTTGCCACTCCACAACTCAGAGTCACATCAAACACGTACGACCTCGCCTCGTGTTGACCCCATATTGGCGCCTGTCCCACACCACGGTTCTCCGCCCTGTTTCCCCTTTGGGCAGGCTAATTAAAAGCACACATACGAGGACGCGCAGGGGCTGCCTGTTGCGCTGATACCTGGCGGACCGGGTGCCGTTATCGACAGGGAAATGCTGAGAGATGAAAGGCCCAGTGGATCCGGCCCAGGGTCTTCATACCGTTCGGAGTCGCTTGAGACTGGCGGTGCAGACCCTGTTCGTCTACAGAAGTACACCACGATGCCCCACTCCACGGCCAGCGGGTCGGTGCAGATCTATCTCGACAAAGCCTACGAAGTTCTCCCGGGCGATACGCTCGTCGGGGTGGTCCAGTTGTTGCTCAAGGACACCAAGTCTTTGGTGAAAGTCGACCTTCGGCTCTCATGTGACACGGTGGTGCAGTGCTCGAACCCACTGGATCCGAACCTGGAGGACCCATCCAAGAGGTCCACGCTCCCAGTGGCGACATCCACAAGAAACATCATCCACTTGGGACAGATGCTGTGGTCAGCAGAGAAGAATCAGGATCTCCCAGCGTACGACAACACCGTGAGATTCGCATACAAGTTTCCCATCCCGCTGAGCTACGATTGCAACGGGGAAAAGAAGAGTCTTCCACCGACGTTCTTTGACAAAGATGACATCCACGGAATGAAGGTGGAGTACAAGCTGATTGCAATTGCCAGGTTCAAGAATGAGAAGCAGCTCGTGGACGTCAGACCGTTCACAGTGAAGCAGAAGTCACTCTCACGTGCTGAGCTAGAGAAGTTTCAAGTGCAGATGTACACCGATGATATCTATATCCCTGCACCAATCACCCAGCAGATCCAGAGACGGGACTCTGAATCTACGAAACCAGTGTCAATGGTGTCAGTTGGCGGATCCAGCAGAAGCTCGAACTACTCGACGATCCCGGACTCACTCCGCTCCAATTGCCAACTACCTTTCCGAGCTTTACTGCTGACCAACGTTGCACCATCCGAGTTCAGAAGCACCTCAGACTCGACGCTTGTGCTGAGCGAAGTTGAAGTGTCTCTGATATCCTATACCAATATCAAGATCAAGGACATGACGCTGAGCATGTACACGAACGGTGGTGTGCTGACTACTTCTTACGGAGGCTCGATATCGCTCGATATGACCAAATTGGAGGACTACATCCCTGGTAGGGAGATTGGGATGGGATACGCTATTGATTTCACGGAACACATTCCAGTGATCAAGATCCCCAAAGTGACCACGACGTTTGACACGCAGGACATGGATCACGTGCATGTGTTGCAGTTCTCGATGTTTGCTGGGTTTAGGAAATGCGGCGAAGATGCGCAGAGGTTTGTCGAGGTCCACCAGCCTGTGCACATCGTTGAGGTCGTCAAGGGTGAAGAGGAGGAGAAGGAGGAGTTCCAGTTCAAGCCTGTGATTGGGTGGATCTGATGTTCGTTTTCAGGGAGGCCAGGTGCCCCTGATACTGCCGCACTTATTTTCAGTTCACTGGCAGCACAAGCTGCTTTAATGCTATGTTGAAATCTTTTGCAAAAGAAGCCCAGCCTACACAATCGCTCGCTGTGGGGTAAGTGTACGCATGAGGCAGCGCTACATATGTAGTCTAGGGTCTAGGCGACGCGCGATTAACCGAGGCGGGCGAGGTGTCGCTGAGTCCTCGGTGGGAACTTTGCGAGTGCAATTGCTCAGAAAGTCAAACAACAGCGAGACCAGACTCTTCTTTCGGCACTGAAAGACCCGTAACTCTATTAACCCCCCCCCCCCCTTGCCCTGGTTTCTCCTCAATTCAGGAATTCCGTGCGTTCAGTGGGCACTTTTGTCTGCCGCCCGCGGGCGCGTCCGGTCACGGATCGATGGCCGAAAGCGGCTCCAGCGTACTGATAACGCGTCGCTTGATGAAAAGACGATACGTAGTCCATTGACGCGGACAGGCCCCTGTCCTCAATAATCCTCACAAACCGGCAGTCCACCAAAACACAGGAGCTCGCCGACACTCACCTGCTCCACCCATCACCCACATATCCTTCTACAACTTCCCACA
The DNA here is from genome assembly GCA_030569395.1 of Petasospora rhodanensis. Lineage (NCBI taxonomy): Eukaryota > Fungi > Ascomycota > Saccharomycetes > Phaffomycetales > Wickerhamomycetaceae > Petasospora > Petasospora rhodanensis. The sequence continues at coordinate 2,250 of JAJMKQ010000331.1, forward strand.
CAGCATCGTCGAGTCTCACCTCACAGTACATCATCAGGCTGCCGACTGTGAAAACCCGCACCAGTTAAAACTTTTCACACCTACCACCACAGGCACCCACAAGCAAGCGTGATGCCCGAGAAGAAAGACTACGTCGCCATTGAGCTCGACCACACACATGGATTCCTCCCCGGAGACACAATCACCGGCGTCCTCCGCCTCACTACAGATCTTGATAAGGTTTCCAAAGTGGACCTGCGACTCTCCTGTGATACATCAGTCCAATGCTCGAACCCTTCGGACACCAACACCGAGCTGCCCTCAATGAGAGACCAGATCAAGATTGTCACATCTACGAACACACTGTGGTCAACAACGAAGAACGTGTGGCCTACAGAGACAGATCCAGAGGTGTCTTCTGGAACAAGGAGGTTCAACTTTGAGCTTACGCTCCCCAAGACGCACAAGACAAAGTATGGCAAGGTGAAGTCAATGCCCCCAAGCTTCCTCAGTGAAGATGGGATGCATCTGGGCAAAGTGGAGTACAAGATCCTCGCGTCCGTCACGTTCAAGCTCAACGTCCCACAACTCATCGACACCCAGACCATCACAGTGACACCCACACCGATTACACAACAGAGGCATCTCGAGATGACCCCAGAGTTCAGCGTATGTCTCCCCTTCACACCCGAAAGGACATCAGAAGCCAAGGACTTCTTCAAAAAGGCATTCATGAAACCAACAGCACCACAGCGTCGTCCACTGTGCAAGTTCCGCATCCTCGTCATCCGTCCACAGTACATCAAGTCCGATTCACGCCTCTCTTTCAAGGCCCTTCTGCTCTCAGACCATCCACCACAGTTCTTCAAAGACATTTCAGAGATGGGACGTACGTCAGCCTCGGTGCGCAGAGGTGAACCACCATCAACGGATCAACTCATGTTGACCAACTGTGAGATCTCACTCATCACATCCACGACAATGACGATAGGCGAGAACAGTGTGAGCATGTACGAGGACTACGAGAACCCGCTGGCGATCTCCACTGTCCCGACAATCCTCGATTTGAACAAGCTCGTGCCCTATTCGTCCAAGGCCACGCTCGGCGCACATGTCTCCAAGCCGATGAAGTACATGCTGGACTTCACATACCAGCTGCCTCTGGTCACGATCCCACCGCTCAGCAGCTCGTTCGAGACTGATGGGCTGAAACAAGCACATACGCTAAAGTTTGAGATGGCATTGGGGTTCAGCCATATGGGTAAAGGCGGGCTCGAGCACACGGAGTTCCACCAGCAGATCGAGGTTGTGGACGCGGTGTTGAAGAGGACGGAGAGTAACAGCCACTAATAGACATTCGTGATAGAGTGCTTGTTGTAGGTTCCAATAATGCTGCACATACGTCACAGTGGGCAGATCCAGACCCCTGTTGCTCTGCGTGGAGCTCCCCATAGACGTCACCCGAGTGGTCCGGGACAATGGAGTCTGGGGTGATCGTATGCGAGACGTGGCCCGGTGTGGGGGGACTGCCGAAATATCCAGAAGAAAAAAAGAGGTGGGAAGTGGGCAGACAGCCTGTTGGGAAAGAGGATGTCCAAAGGCGTCCAGCTATACAGAACAAAGAGAGAAGGCCCGCCATTGGAGGAGTATCTTTCTAGATCCCTCTAGAACCATCTCCTCTGACTAGCCTCTAGGCAGACGCCCTGTGCGTGCGCGAACCGAGTCTTTTCCTAGATTGCGCGCGCTAGGCAGGCCCACAATAAATTTCTCTAGAACCTTCCAGCAGCATCGCGCAAGTTCGAGAACGATCCGCCTGGAGGACAAGGGAGAGGCGGAAGCGGTATAAAAGGACAGAGCAGCCCCACTGAAAACACAGACCCTTCCATCACTCAATTGACCACACACAAGAACACACACAAACGATTCACGCAATGGACGAAACACAATTCACAGACCGCGCACTCGCCGTCATCACGAACGCACAGAAGCTTGCTGAGGAGCACGCACATCCCCAGTTGCTTCCTATCCACATCCTCGCCGCCTTCTGCACTCCACCTGAGGACGGTTCTGTCAACTACATCCAGACACTTTGCGACAAGGGCCGCTTCGACTACCAGCTCCTTGCTCGCACAGTGAACAAGCACCTCGTCAGAACACCTTCACAGAACCCTGCCCCATCGCAGGTGACTCCAAGTTATGCCACCGGTGAGATCCTCAAGAAGTCTACCAAGATCAAACAGCAGCAGAAGGACAGCTTTGTGGGCCAGGACCACATCCTTCTAGCTCTGATTGAGGAGAACGCCATCAAGACCATCCTCACTGAGGCCTCTGTCACCGTTGAAGGGCTCAAGCAACAGATCCTCCAGCTAAGAGGAAACCAGAAGATTGACTCAAGAAGTGCAGACACCAACCAGGAACTCGAGTACCTCACGAAGTACGCCGTGGATATGACAGAACAGGCCAGAGAGGGTAAGCTTGACCCAGTCATTGGCAGAGAAGAAGAAATCAGATCCACCATCAGAGTCCTTGCCAGAAGAATCAAGTCGAACCCATGTTTGATTGGTGAGCCTGGTATTGGTAAGACCGCCATCATCGAGGGTGTTGCCCAGAGAATCTTGGAGAACGATGTCCCAACCATCTTGCAAGGATGTCGCTTGTTCTCTCTGGATCTTGCCGCATTGACTGCTGGTGCCAAGTACAAGGGTGACTTTGAAGAGAGACTCAAGGGTGTCTTGAAGGAGATTGAGCAGTCCAAGCAGCTCATCATCTTGTTCATCGATGAGATCCACATGTTGATGGGTAACGGTAAGGACGATGCCGCCAACATCCTCAAGCCAGCTTTGTCGAGAGGTAACCTCAAGGTCATTGGTGCCACTACGAACAACGAGTACAGATCCATCGTGGAGAAGGATGGTGCCTTTGAGAGAAGATTCCAGAAGATTGACGTCAAGGAGCCAACAGTGAGAGAGACTGTTGCCATCCTCAGAGGATTACAGCCAAAGTATGAGATCCACCACGGTGTGAGAATCTTGGACTCCGCCCTCGTCAGTGCATCCCAGCTCGCTAAGCGTTACTTGCCATACAGAAGATTGCCAGACTCCGCCTTGGACTTGGTGGATATCTCGTGTGCAGGTGTTGCTGTCGCTCGTGACTCAAAGCCAGAAGAGTTGGACCACAAGGAACGTCAGCTCCAGTTGATTCAGGTTGAGATTAAGGCCTTGGAAAGAGACCAGGAGACTGATCCAACCACCAAGGAGAGACTCCAGCAGGCCAGACAGAAGGAGGCATCTCTGGAAGAAGAGCTTCAGCCATTGAGAGAGAAGTACAACCAGGAGCGTCAGGGTCACGAGGAGCTCACTGCTGCCAAGAGAAAGTTGGATGAGTTGGAGATCAAGGCCACAGATGCTGAGCGTCGTCATGACACAGGCACTGCCGCCGACTTGAGATACTTTGCCATTCCAGAAATCAAGGAGAGAATTGCACAGTTGGAGAAGCAGGTTGCCGAAGAAGAAGCTCAGGCTGGTGCTGGTTCCTTGATCCAGAACGTTGTTGACTCTGACACCATTGCCGAGACTGCTGCAAGATTGACCGGTATCCCTGTGAACAAGCTCACTGAGTCTGAGAACGTCAAGTTGATCCACATGGAGAAGGTGTTGAGTAAGGAGGTTGTTGGTCAGAGTGAAGCTGTCAAGGCTGTATCGAACGCCATCAGACTCTCGAGATCAGGCCTGGCTAACCCAAGACAGCCAGCTTCCTTCTTGTTCCTTGGTTTGTCCGGTTCCGGTAAGACTGAGTTGGCTAAGAAGCTTGCTGGATTCTTGTTCAACGATGAGAACTCCATGATCAGAATTGACTGTTCAGAGTTGATGGAGAAGCACTCGGTGTCCAAGCTTCTTGGTACCACAGCTGGTTACGTTGGTTACGAGGAGGGTGGTTTGTTGACCAACCAGTTGGCCCGTAAGCCATACTCTGTCGTCTTGTTCGATGAAGTTGAGAAGGCTGCCCCAGAGGTGTTGACCGTGCTTTTGCAACTGCTTGATGATGGTAGAATCACCTCGGGTCAGGGTAAGGTTGTTGATGCTTCCAACGCTGTTGTTATCATGACCTCCAACTTGGGTTCCCAGTTCATCACATCACAGACCACCGCCAAGATCACTGACGAGACCAAGGCCCTCGTGATGGGTGCCGTCAGAGGCCACTTCAGACCAGAGTTTATCAACAGAATCTCCAGCATTGTCGTGTTCAACAAGTTGTCCAGAAAGGCTATCCACAAGATTGTGTCTATCCGTGTTAAGGAGATTGAGAGCCGCTTCGAGGCTAACGACAAGAACTACAAGCTCAACCTCACAGAGGAGGCTGTGGACTGGTTGGCCAAGAACGGTTACACTGAGGACATGGGTGCCAGACCATTGAACCACTTGATCGAGAGAGAGATCTTGAACAAGTTGGCTGTGTTGGTGCTCAGAGGCCAAGTCAAGGACAAGGAGACCGTCAATGTTGTGTTGAAGGGTGACCACCTCGATGTTCTTCCAAACCATGAGGCTGTTGCCAACGAGGATATGGATGTTGATGACTGGTCTGACAGTGAAGAAGATGATGACGACGTTGTTGAACTTGATTGAGACTGTTGAACGGTATTTTAATGTATAGGGTAATGTTATAATGTTACAAGGGTTTAATCAAAATTGAGCCGTAGACAAGGAGCCGAGGCACCGCAGTGGACTTGAGTAACGCCCACCCATACTTTAAAATTTCCCAACTCATATCTAAAGACCACCCGAATCCTTTCAAGTTGGTCTCTTTGTGTCCGATACTTGGTTCATGAGTACTGCTTTAAGGTCAAGTTGATGTCGAAGCAGCGTCCCACCCGGAGAGAAGGCCTCGTTCAGCACCCCGCAGACATACGGAGGTGGCCCTACCGATCTCCGCGAAAGCTCGCGAATGCGTTTGATGCGCACCCACAGCCGGCGTCGTCGGAACGCTGACGCCACACTGAAAAATCATGAGTAAGCTGACCAACCCCTGTTCTTCTTAGACACTTAATTTGGTCTGGCAGATCTCTCTGGCACCCGCAACCCAACCGGTCGTACGTACCACCTCTGTACCCTGTCACTCCCTCTCTTAAGCACGCTGCTTCCCTCGGTCGCTGGTCACACATCGTCTCGCCCCCACACAACAGCTGATAGCCAACCGCCACAGCTCATCTCTGCATCAACTAACAATGTTCACGCCCATCCCAGAAGCTATTGAAGCATACAGTGAGTTACCCCTTGATCTGATCTCTTGATTTCCCAAGTGATCTCAAAAACCCTCAAGTACTAACAGTCCGACCTGCACAGAGAATGGTGAGTTCCTCATCGTGATGGACGACGAGTCCCGTGAGAACGAAGGCGACTTGATCATCGCCGCCGAACTCATAAACACAGAGAAGATGGCATTCCTCGTGCGCCACTCATCAGGGTTCATCTGTGCTCCAATCTCAAACGCTAAGGCCGATGCTCTCAAGCTCCCTCTAATGGTTGAGAAGAACGAGGACAGACATGGCACCGCATACACCGTCACCGTGGACTCTGTGAATACCACCACAGGTATCTCTGCCCAAGACAGAGCTGTCACAGTGAACGCTCTGGCCAGTGCCACGACAAAACACACTGATCTCGTGAGACCTGGCCACATCTGTCCATTGAGAGCCGTGGATGGGTTGTTGAAGGTGCGTCGTGGACACACTGAGGCCGGTGTCCAGCTCTCGCTGTTGGCAGGCTTGCAACCTGCAGCCTGTATCTGTGAGCTCGTGAGAGACGAGGACGGCTTGATGATGAGATTGCCAGACTGTGAGGCTTTTGCTGACAAATTTGGTATCAAGATCATCACTATTGACGCTTTGGTGGAGTACATTGAGAAGAACAACCTCTGGTGAGGATGAACAAAAAAAAGAAGAACAATAAGGAACGTTTCAAAAGCCATGTATCTAGTACAGCATTACACGATTTGTTATGTCCCCATAAGCAGCTTTGAAAAGTCGCCTCTGCAAGAACTTGCCGCAAATCAAGCAATACCCACGAATTATTTCTGTCTTTTCCGAATGCGGCAATCAACGTCAATCCCACACAGCAGACACACCCGTTGCATCCCCCACGATAAGGAAGGCACAGCCAGGGATTTGCCCCCTCAGAAGGAAGCCACCACAAGCGGCAATCACAGAGCGACGGAGAAACAGCACGAAATTGCCTCATCCGTAGTTCTGCATCCCCGATACCATCCTCCTTTTGCCCACCACCGCTCCACTCACCTACCGCCACCACGACGAAGCGACCACGAGACCCAACAGAGCCAGAAGAAACACGTCCCAAACGCACGGCGATGGCTCCCATCCACGAACTCATCAACAGCCCCACCCAGCAGCCGGCACTCAGTGCACAGCTGTTCCCTGAGATTGACCGGGACGAGCTCACCAGACTCATCATCCAGAACCTCAGCGACTTGGGGTATGAGCAGTCAGCAAGCGTGCTCAAGCGTGAGAGCGGGCTGGAATTGGACTCACCTATGATTAACAGATTCATTGCTCTCGTGAAGGAGGGCGACTTTGACACTGCCGAGAAGTGTATTGACCAACTGCATCTCGTTGATGACTCAGACGTGGTCAAGACCAAGATACGATTCCTCATCAAGAGACAGAAGTTCTTGGAGTTGCTGTACTTGGATGAGTCCTCAAACCATGCCCTCTTGCTGCTCCGTGGTGAATTCCACGATTTGACTGACCCTAAGACCATCCGTTCGCTCACAAGTCTGTTGATGGACAAGGAGCGGGAAGAACTGCAGAGACCTAATGGATGGTTGGGCGATGTGACGTCTTCAAGAGACAACCTCCTTAACGAGATTTCCAAGTACATCAACCCAAACGAGATGATCCCAAAGTACAGACTCATGAAGCTCGTGCAACAAGCCATTCAATTTCAGAAGTCGAAGAATCTCTACCAATTCGGCGACGAGTCCAAGGTGTCGCTCTACGAGGATGTGAAATCGAACAAGACGGACTTCCCCAACACAGTGATCAAGACCCTCACCAACCACGACGACGAGGTGTGGTACGTCACATTCTCGCACGATGGCAAACTGCTGGCTACAGCTTCCGCAGACAACATGATTTATATCTATGACGTTGATGACGACTTCAAGATTCTTCACGCACTCGAGGGCCACAAGAAACAAGTGATGTATGCCTCATTCTCTCCTGACGACTCCCTCTTGTTGACATGCAGCATTGAGTCCAAGTCCAGGCTATGGAACGTGAAGACCGGTGAATGTCAGTCCGAGATGTCGCTGAGCAGGGATGCGAGAATCTGGTGTGGAGACTGGAGTCCAGATGGTGACTGCTTTGTCCTTGGGTCGCCGGACAAGGAGATTGCCCTGTTTGACGCTGATACCGGAGAGGAGCTGTACAGATGGGATGGCGACGTGATCAACGATTTGAAGATCACGGACGACTACAAGCTCATTGCTGTGACTTATGATCGGAATGTCAAGGTGTGGGATCTCAAGACGAGGAAGGATGTCAAGACGTTACAGATTGACGAGAGAATCACCAGTGTCACCGTGTCGAAGGAGAACCCAGACCTCGTGCTGTTGAACATCTGTCCTAACGAGCTGCAATTGTGGGACTGGAAGAAGAGCATTTTGGTGTCCAAGTTTGTTGGGCACAAGCAGGAGAAGTACGTCCTGAGATCATGCTTTGGATACAACGAGCAGCTCGTGTGCTCAGGCTCTGAAGATGGTCGTGTCTTCTTGTGGAACAAGGAGTTTGGCGCCCTTTTGGGTGTGTTTGACGGACACAAGGGTATCAGCAATTGCATCGCATGGAACAACGCTAGAAAGAACATGTTTGCTACGAGCGGTGACGACCGTCTCGTCAAGATCTGGGCGCCGTCAAAGAAGTGAGAGATAAATCCAAATGCTAAACGTATATGAGAAAAAGAAGAAACGATCACGTAGACTCCTCTTGTTGAGGCTCATCAACGGTCTCCAGCTCCAATGCATCCTTCTTGCCTCTGTCGACATCCAACATAGCAAACACTGGGAGTGCAAGAAGAAGCAATGCAAAAAGGAAGTAGAAGCAGTATCTGATGTTGTGCGTCTTGTCAGTGATCAACGCAGTGACGGTTGGACCAACGATGGAACTACCCTTATCCGTGACACTGTACAATGAGAAGAACGTCGACTCCTTACCACGAGGGATGAGCATACTGAACAACGATCTCGAGACAGTGGAGATGGCACCCATTGAGAACCCGTACCACACGGCAAGCATGTACATCTCGCCCTCGTGCTTGAGCCCAATGGAGTCGAAGTAGAACCCAAGGACACCATACAGCGGGATAACAGCAGCCCAGCAGATGACACAGATCAGGGAACCCTTTGGAGTCACGTTGAGCGACTTCTGACAGTAAGGGACGAGGATGGAGCCAAAGATACCACACAGAACGGACAAGATGCCGACAATGACGAGCTTTGGGGTGGACATCTGGAACTCCGCACGGGCAAAGAGCACAGCAGCGGAGTTGATCGTCACGATGCAGTCACTCACAATGAACCAGCCAAAGAGGTAGATGATCACGTCCTTCAGTTGTGAAGCGTGTTGGATGGATACCCATAGCGTGTGCCAGCCGTACTTGATGTATTGCCAGAGCATGTACTCGCCTGGTTTCGTATGCAGTGGTAGACCCGGTCTTGACCTGAGCAGACAAGCCACTGGGATCTGGAAGACCAGCCACCAGATCCCAACGGCAAAGATGGCGTATTGGATGGAGTGGGTTGTGCTACCTGTCTTGATCACGAGGAACATCGTGAGAATCTGGACAATGAGTGCAGAGACGTACCCGGACGCGGCGCCCAGTCCTGAGATCTTGGTCGCGATGTATCCTCTCTCCTTCGTATCGTCTGTATCTTTCACCTGTTTAGTGTTTGCGACGAGGATCGGCAGGAACGAGTTACCACACACGTTAACGGCACCAAAGCACGAGTTTGCGACGATGGCCAGCAATGAGGCGATATAGTATCTCTTGCTCGTAATTCCCAAGTAGAACATCGTGGAAAGACCACCGAGGACACCGAATGCCACGAGAAGACCCTTTCTGTAGTGGCCACGGTCTGCTGCTCCACTCATGCTGATCACCACGAGTGTCTGGATGAACACGCTGAATGAGAAGGTGTAGAGGGCAAAGCTCGAGGTATCAATGTATCTCCCTAGGACGTAGACAACACATTGTACCGGCTCCACTGCTGCTTGAACGTCTCTGAACATGAGTCTTGGGTCTGCGTTTGGAGGAGGAAGGATAGGTGGTGGCACTTCTGGGGACTTTATGATACAGGGTAATGAGTGGTCATCGAGCCTCACACCGTTCTCTCTGGCAAACTGTTCGAGAAGAAGCGGGACGTATGTCGAGACGGCACACACGATGAACGGCTCAGCGGCCCATCCATATAGACACCATCCAAATAACTCCCAGAACGTTGTAGTGTCCTGCTCCGGGATGTCCTGCGGCTCCACGTGCCCGTCTTCGTGAGTATCAAGAAGGGTCTCGGACTCTGCAAGTTGTATCTGTTTCTGTGGCGTGAACCACTGTCGTATGAGTTCCATTGTCTTTGATCAATGGTGTGAATGTGTCGGTTAAAAGAGAAGATTTGTTTCCACTGCACAAGAGAGCGTCTTATGATGAGAAACTCCCCAGGAATTTAAATGGCTGCCCCATACGAAAAGCTCTCGGCCGGGGGAGGCGCCCCATCAAACGCATTCGCGGAAGATTCGCGGAAGATCGCGAAACCCGCGAACCCGTTCGATGTCTGCGGGGCCTTGCTTCGGTCGTCACTGTTGGTGCAAGCTGGTTTTGTGTCAGGGGCCCCGTTTGCGGTGGATGACGGGTCTGAAGGTCTCTGTGTCGTCTGAGGGGTTGTCACGGTCTACAGCCACTGATCCGTGAACAGAAGGGCTCCAATGAACGACTTCGACGTGATATATGCCTCTTCCGGCCGGCTATGCGTCGTGATTGGCTGATGTTTCCGGAGGGACTTTTGTAGGAGCGTAGTGCGAGCCCAACAGATGAGGTCGCTGAGGTGGCGGAGGGGTCGCTATCAACATCAGAACACCGCAGACTCAGACATCAGACACCACGTCAGCAGGGGAGACTCGTACACAACTCGTTTACGCCCGCTTTCTAACCATCCCACGCGTGCCATGGGCCGACCTGCCAACTTGCTCCGCAGCACCTGTCCAGGATCTCGGCCTTTGAAAAATGTATAAAAAAGGCCCGCAACCCGGGTTTGCCTTCGACACCTGTTTCTGGGGGGCGAGGGCCAGCACAAGCAACAATGAAACTCTTGACCGACGAGGAGATCGATGCGCATTGGTACGCCACCATGGCCGGTGGTTTCAAGGGCCTGATTGTGGGTTCCATTGTATCCGTCGGAATCTTCAAGCTGGGCCAGCGCAAGTGGCCAAACTTCCCAAAGAACCTGTCATGGTCCATCCGTACGGCCATCGCCATCTCGCCGCCAACAGTGGGTATGACCATCGGTGCTGAGGAGGCCTCGAACGAGTTTGACAGAGAGATGTACTCGTCGTCGGAGGTGGAGGCCAAGAGAAAGCTGGAGGAGCACAAGAAGTGGGCTGCACTCCCTCTCTCACAGAAGATCATCATGACCTCCATTGAGCACAAGTACAAGATCATTGTCGGTGCTTGGGCTGCCTCCATGTACGGTTCATGGGTCTACGTCGACAAGGACCCTATCATGACCAAGGCACAGAAGATTGTCCAGGCGAGAATGTACGCCCAGTTCCTCACCGTTGGGTTGCTGCTTGGCTCCATTGGTCTCAGCATGTACGACGAGAAGCACCACCCAGAGCATTACAAGAAGGACGAGCTCAGTGACTGGGAGAAGATCCTCGAAGAGGAAGAGGAGAGAAAGGCCATGGAGCAGAAGTTTGGTGCCTACAAGAGAACGAGAATCTACAAGGATTAAAGCAACACACTAACTAAGACTGATAGATTTTGACGGTGCCCCACGACCCCACACTTTTATTCCAATTTTTTCTTCCTCTTTGTACTCTCACGATTTGTCCCTCATGCCTTATTCCACTGCTTTCAACGCTGTTTCCGTTTTTGTATATACACACACATCAAGCTTTTTTTCCTCTTGATAACGATTATGCCCCTTGATCTGACAGCTGTAGCAAACCCGCAGTCAACTTCTGGTGGAAGTGTGCCTGGAACGATGGACTCAGAGTCATCATGGCCGACTCAAACGATTCGTAGAAGTTGTCGTTTACCTGTGGTTTTGACGTTAGTAGTGTACGAGATGAGTGCGCCAGATGATGTCCACTCACACTCCAACCACCTGAGGTCCACTGCGCCCTGAGGACTTTGTCTTCTTTGGTTCGTACGACGACGTGATCATCGTGTGGTGTCATTGACTCGAAGAACGACTCGTACTCTCGGATGATTTGTGCGTGTTCTTGTTCCATTTTGAGTTCTTGCGTGGCAAGTTGGTGGTAGTTGTCTACGTTTGAATTTTTCCCTACATCCCTTTTTCATCGATGTACATGCGACCGTTTGTTTAGCCCTTTTTTATTTACAAGACAACACTCCCCTCATGATCTTCTTCTCAGAGAAGCCTCCAGATCACCAACATCCAGACGGGACTCTCTGATGTAGTACTGTCTGTTTCTCTTCTTGTACTGGTGTGGTCTTCTGATGATGTCGATTCTCTGCACGAGCGGCGAAAAGAGCTTCACCTTGATCTCCACGCCCACTTTAGACACGTTGTTTCTCAAAGTGAGGGAGGCATCGAGACCCTTCTTGCTGATGGCGATCACTTGGCCCACGAACGGTGGGATGGCACGGGAGGTGTACATCACACGGAGAACGTCACCGGTACGCACTTTGTCGGAGGATGAGGAGATGAGCGCACGACGCCATCCTGTAGGGTCGAGACGCTCGTACTGTTGTTGTTTGAATATGTCTGTGACAAGGGACTTCTTGGCCTCCTTTCTGAGTGGTTCGTAAACATTGATGACAAGCGCTGAGGGGAGAGAAGAGTTAGTATTCATGAACAGACTTTCTGATCTTCATGGGAACTCACTCTGCTTCGATGGAACGATGTAGTTCGCCACCTGCTGGACCGGACGCAACGCAAATGTGCGTTTCAGGAGCTGTGGACGGAACATTTTGTGTGGTTGTGAGGGGCAAAACGCTGAGCGCAGAGGAAGAGAGAAGCAGCGAAGTTGGAGAAGAAGGCCCATCGACGCTTTTGGCCGGTGGAAATTTGTGTCCGGCCGCGAGATTTGTTAGTGCTGAAAATTACGCAAGCGCTCTGGCGTTAACTATGGCTGCACGCGTAAATTTCAGCACGGAAATAACTATACCTCTACAACAGCGTTTACCGTTTCGTCAATCATCCATAATAATAAAAAAAGGGGATGGAACCCATGCTAAACACTCTCAGAATCTCGTCTTTCTCTTTCTTCCCGTGAACTTGGAGTCATTAGCGACAACCTTACCTCTCTTTCTCATGAGCTCCTTCTTTCTGTTAATGTAATCCTTCTTTGTCTCCAGAGCCTTCTTCATCTTCTTGCTCATCTTCTTCTCCTGCACTGGGGCATCCATAGAGACACCAGCCAAGTTCATGTCACTGGCACTCTGGCCCGCACTGAGCACGAGGTAGTACTTCTTGTTCTTCTTACTCTCCGCATCGTCAATCACAAGACCACCTTGGAACCCACTCACCTTGGCGCTCTGCAAGATAGAATCGATCTGGTCGTCGTTAGCTGGGTAGAACTGTGCAACGAATTTCCCACCTCTCTTCAAACTGGCAAACAGCGTGTTGAAGAACCTCAGAAGTCTTCTCTTTGGATCGTTGTGTGTGGCATCGGCGTTACACAGCCACTGAATCGCCGAGATACTGATCGCAGCATCGAATGTGCCTGCTCTGAATGGGATACCGCTGCCGATATCAGCAAGGAACAAGTCACCCTCCAGGTCTCTGTCCAACCCTGTGGCAAGCATACTTGGCGAGATATCCATACCACACCAGATGTGGCCCTCCTCGGTCAAAATCTCACCAGACAGACCAGAACCACAACCGATATCCAGAATAAACTGTGGTGTTTCGGGCAGGTTCAGCAGCTCGAGTGCTCGGAATGTCATCTTTGCCTGGATGTGTTGCACTCTTGTGGAGGATGTGTACTTCTTCGACTCGCTGTCGTTGTAGAACACCTCTGGAGGTGCGAGTTGCTCTGGTCTGGACATTGCGTTGTGGCTGTGTGAAGGATGATTGGAACTGTATGGGAAGGCGACAAATTGTTGTTCTGTTAGCCAAAGGATCAGGATCAACCTCATCGCCTGTGTCTCTGCGATAAAAAAAATTGTTTCTACGCTCTCGCAACATTTGCGCAAAAACATCGCGCAATTACCGTATTTGGACATCTATTGCGCAATTACAAAGTCTGGCTTCTAAACTAAAGAAATGCATTATTGTAATCGATTTACCTCTATGAATTAAGATGAAGCAGAGGAGGAAGAGGCCGGCGTCTCGGCACTGATGTATCCTCCCTGCAAACACAAGTTGTAGAACAAACCGTCCTTATTCTTCAGTAAGTTCTCCGGGGTATCAAACTCCTTCACCTTGCCCTGCTCCAAACAGAGCACCTTATCGCTGTCCATCACCGTGTCAATTCTGTGGGCAATGGTCAGGATAGTTCTGTCCTTGAACTCCTTTCTGATGGTCTCCTGGACGATTCTGTCAGTCTCAACATCGACAGAAGCAGTGGCCTCGTCGAGCACGAGCACCTTAGACTGGTTCAACAACGCCCTGGCAAGACACAGCAGCTGTCTCTGTCCCACAGACAAGTTACCACCGCCTTCTGAGAGCTTAGACTCCAAACCACCAGCTCCGTCATCCTCAGATGATAACTGCTGGACGAATGGCTTCAAATGGGACAACTCCAGAACTCTCCACAACTCCTCATCTGTGTGTTTCTGCAGTGGATCCAAGTTCTGTCTGATGGTACCTTCAAACGCTTGAGAGTCCTGTGGGATGATGGCCAAATTGCTTCTCAAATCGTGTAACCCGAGAGTCTTGATATCCACACCATCAATCAAGATCGTGCCGTCTGTAGGCTCAATGAGTCTGAATAGGGCAAGGGACAACGTACTCTTACCAGCACCGGTTCTGCCCACGATACCAACCTTCTCCTGCGGCTTCACCTCAAAAGTGACATCGTTGAGCACTAGGTCCAAGTTCTTTCTGTACCTCGTGGAGTAGTGGTCAAACTTCACAGCACCTTGGGCAGGCCACTTCTCTGGTGGCTTAACGTCCGTAGTCTCCGGTGCCTCGGAGGGCAGATCACAGTAGTCCAAGATTCTCTCCACAGAGACAATGTTGGTCTCCACTTCCACAGTCATTCTGACAATCATACCGAGCGCGGACGTGGCCTGGAGCGCATAACTGATAAGCAAACCAGCCATACCACCACTGATGTTCTTCATCACCGCGAGACAAGCGGTACTGAAGATGATCACAGAACCAATGAACTGCAGTCTTACGTTCAACCATCTGTTGATCGATCTGAACATGTACAGAGCCTTCACGTTCAAAGCGACATTGGCGAAGTGGATGAATCTGAAACGTGGTTCTTGCTGGTACGCGAGGATGGTCCCAAACCCGGAGAGAGTCTCTTGGAGATGAGAAAAGATTGGACTTCTGGTGATGTTGACGATTCTCTTCAAGTCACGCGACGTGGAGATGTAGAACCGTTGGTAGTAGATGTACACCACGGACATGACGGCAACGACAAGAAGGAACGAGGGCATGGTAAGACCAATAAAGCCGTAGATGAACACGGTTCTCATGATGCATGTGAAGAACATATTGAACGATCTTGGCAAGTTCTCATCCACCTTGTTAACATCTGATGAGAATCTGTTCATGACTCTGCCAATTGGAGTCGTCTCAAAGAAGGACATTGGCGAGCGGACAACGGACACGGCCATACGGTCGTGCAAGGCTGCAGAACCCTTGAGGGCACAGAACACCCACATAACGATGGATCTGATCAGAGTGAAGAACCCGGAACCGATACCAAAGAAGGCATAAACACCGACGTACATCCAGACACTCTTGTTCTCACCACTCTTTTCATTGTCCTCGGACCAGTTCTTCAGCCAGTAGTTGGCAGCGATCGAGAACATCTGAGTGAACATCATGAGAATAATGACGGCAGAGACGCCAACGTAGCCACACGCCTTGGCATACTCCTTGTACACTCTCCAGTCAACCTGGCCAACAGCAGCCTTCTCCTCGTCCTGGGAGGTCTTCTTGGTCTGGTCCATGATGGCAACCTTCTTGAAAGAGGCCATACTGGCTCTTCTGATAGTGGCAACACTCGGTCTGCGGTCGGCAAAGGGCTTCTCCTCAAACGACTGGGCCTCAGATGGGGGTTCACTGGAGGCGAAGCCAAACTCAGAGATCCAAGTAGACAGCTTGGAGTCACCAGACATGATGTCAGAGTATGAACCAGTCTCAACAATTTTGCCACCTTCAAGCAACACAATGTTGTCAGCATTCTCGAGCACCGTAATGGAGTTCGTGGCAAGAATGATCGTCTTGGTGGCGAGCAATCCGTTGATCACGTCCTTGATGATGTTGGCACCAACATGAGCGTCAACGGCAGAGAGCACGTCGTCAAGTAAGTAGACATCGGATCTGGAGTACACGGCTCTAGCCAAACTGAGGCGAGCCTTCTGACCACCAGAGAGGGAGATACCCTTCTCACCAACATAAGTAGAGTCACCGTCAGGGAGGATGTCAATGTCAGGAAGCAGCTGACAAGCAGCAAGGGTCTTTTGGTAGAACTCCTCGTCGTACTTGTGACCAAACAAAATGTTCTCCTTGAAACTGGTGTTCATGATCCAGGGCATCTGAGAGCAGTAGGCAACGGACCCGTGGATGGAGACCGATGGCTTTTTACCATCCGTACCGACACAAGGGAGGTATCCTAGCAAAGCCTGTAGGAATGTGGACTTACCGGAGCCGACACGACCAACGATACAGGTCAACTTACCCTTAGCAGCCTCAAAGCTGTCAATCTGCAGGGCAACCTTTGACGTGGACATAGCAGACTCCTCATCGTAGTTCTCCTCCTGTGTCTTCTTGTTGCTCTCCCACATAAAGGAGCAGTTCTCAGCCTTCACAGAGGTCTTACCCATAGCCTCGACACGATCAAAGTGCTTGAGCAAGTCAGGGTCAATCTCATCCGAGTTGAGGAACTTGTAGATTCTGTCAAAGGACACCATCGTCTCAATCATCGACGTGATCAAGTTTGGAATCATGTAGATCGGCTCACTGAGCAAGTCAAAGAGTGCCAGAGATGGGAAGGCAATGTCTGGGGTCAACGGCGTCTTGTACAACAGAGCAAACACGGAGAAGGTGCTGCAACTCACCAAGAACGGGACACAGTACCACATGAACATGATACCAGCCATATACGTGTTGATCTTCTGCAAGTTCTTCAGCTCGAGCTCGTTTCTCACGTGACCCAGACGCTCAAGCATGGCCTTCTCGATGGCGTAGAGCTTCACACTTTTGATACCAACCAGGAGCTCGGAAGTGGTCTGCGTTCTCGCGTCCTTGTACTTCATCTGTGTCTTGAACAGAGCTCTCACGCGACGAGAGAGGAAAGTGTTGATTGGAATCATGACAGCCATGGCGACGATACCAGCGAGCGTGGCGTTGCCGAGAAGATTGTAGAGAGAGAACAGACAAAGGAAGAGTTTCACTGGAATGGAGATGAGTGTCTGGAACTGGTTCGAGAGGTCCTGGACTCTGTTAACATCCACGGAGATGAGGTTCACAATGTCACCTGTGGATCTCTCCTTCTTTGCCTCTGGAGACAAAGTCAACGCCTTCTGGTACACCATCGTCATCATGGCACCCTTGGTCCCAAGAAGAGCCTCGTAGATGGTCATGAAGTAGACGTTGTAGAGAGCGGTCTCGATAAGAGAAACAGCAAAGAGCGAAGAGGCAAGCAGGAATCCAACGATGGTCTGGTGGTTCTTGTTGTTGAAGAACTTGATGAGCAATCTGAGAACCTGTGGCTGGACAAATGCGAGTGCGTCGTTCAGGGCACCAAAGAAGACAGCAATGAACACCGTCGGACCGAACACCTTGAGCAGGGCCCAGAACAACGACTTCTTCTTCTGTGCGTCCCAGACGGCCTTGACCCTTTCGTAACCGTCCCTAGGGTCGAGCGAAGCTGGCGGGTTTGGGATGTCCGACTCCGTAATTCTCTTGTTTCTGTAGCCCTTCGTGATCAGGTCATTCATCCAACTGAAGGTTAGCTGAGAGAACACATCTGCCTGGACTGTTCCCTTCTCGAGGTAAACCTTTGTGACCTCCAGGACCGGAGTGTAGAAGGAGGTTGCAGAGATGAAGATGTTGAGAGAATTGACACCAGCGAGGTAGAGTCTCACACCGTTGTCTGCGATTGGGTAGTCGGTGAGCACGGACTGGAAGATGGAGAGCCCGAGCACGACTGACGAGAAGAAGAAGTAAAACAGCGTGGAGCCGGTCGAGACTGGCTTCTTGAATGGCTCGAGATAAGTGATGGGCAGCGCCACCAGAAGCACCATGATGGAATTCATGAGAAAAAAGTCATGACTCGGGTCAAAGAGGATGAGGGACTGAAGAAGCACAGAAAACACACGCCACACAGAGCTCTTCGAGAGCTTGCTTAGTTTGGTCCTGCCGTAGCCTTGGTGTCTGGTAAGCGACACCAACTGCGGGATACCCGCAAACACGAGGAGGGCAGGCAGCATGGCCACCACCGTCTCGAAGAGGCACGGATTAACCGCGTTCTTATGGGGGATCAGGAGCGTCCTTCCGTAGGGGCAAACTGTTGTGTCTGACATGGCTGGCTGATGGAAGGCTGGTCGGGTCAGGCGATGAGGTGGTGCAGAGGTTATGTGTTTTGCTTTTGAAGTTTTCTCCGAGGAAGCGGAGAAGGCGGAGTTACGAATGCGGGTCAGAAGGTGTTGCACGAGACTGTTTATCAGTGGTTTCTCCTTACTCCGCCCCATCAAAAAGCACCCTCATTACTATTAAAAAGTCGTATAAGTGAACATAAAGTATCCCGCCAGTCTCAGAAGATGTCGTTTTCGTAAGGACAGTCGATGGAGTCGTGCCCAAATCTTTCACAGAGCCCGCACCACTGCTTGCGTCCGTTGCCTGGATCCTGCTTACTCTCTGGAATGTACACCTGCAAAGCACCGTCGACAACTTGAGAGATCACCGGAGGTCTGGTAGCGGACACTGGACTTGTGCATGGCGACGTGTCTGATTGTGATTTCTTCTTTCTCAGCGACGTCAGACTGATGCTGTCATTGCCAGAATCGTGCATCGGTGTACCCGGGGCGCTTCCACGGCCGTAGAGCCTCTCTTTGAGGTGGTATATCTCTTTGTCCTTAGCCTTACCCTCTGCCTTCCGGAGCTGTTCCACGAGTTCAAGTTCGGAGCGTAGTTGCTGAACCTCTTCCGTGCTTGGACGTGATGAAATCTCCTTTTGCAAGAGCTGAATCTGTTCGAGAAGCTCACGATTGGTGGTGTATCTGTTCAACTTCTTCAAAGACTTGAGCTCGTCAGTCAGCCTTTCAATCTCTCTCTGTGAATCGGTCTCCTTCAGAAGTTTCATCTCCTCCTTCAAGAGCTCGATCTCCAAAATTTTCTCCTCCAACTCGGGACTCTCACTCGACTTCTCTGGCTCGGTGGATTCGGTCTCCACACTGACGTCTCTGGTCTCACCCATCACCTTGATCTGTGTCCGAAGTGTTGCAACTTGCTCCTCCTTCTCCTCGACAGCTTTCTCGAGCTCCTTCTTTGAAAATGTCAACTCTTCAACTTCCTTCTGTGTGAGCTCTGCGAGTGCGAGCTTCTCTTTCAATTCGGTGATCTCCTTAAGAGCCTTCTTCAACTCCTCGTCCTTCTCGGAGATGGTCTTCTCGTGGACATCTTTGTCATTCGATACCACATCCAACTTGGTAGTATGTTCCTCAAGCGCTCTGCTCTTTTCTTCCAAGTCCTTCGACTGCTCGATCAATTTTTGGTCCTTCTCGGTGAGCTCGATCTTGACCTTCTCCAACTCCTCAGTTTGGCTCTTGAGCTCGGTGATTTCGGACTGCAGTGACTCAATGAGTGTTGATTTCTCTGCAATCTCCTTCTTCAATCCATCCAACTCCTCACTTGATGTGGAGTTGTTCTGAGTGTTGATGAGGTCAGCTCTGAGATCAGCGATGATGCTCTCTTTGTTCTCCAACAAGAATTCCAACTCCTGCACCTTGTCCTCAGAAACTGAAGCTTCAAGTTTCTTTGTGAGCTCCTCAATGGTCTTCTCCATCTCAGAAACCTGAGCGTCATGCGACTTCTTCAAAGCAACGACATCTTCACTGCTGGCGATATCTCTGGTGACTTCCCCAGTCTTCTCTTTCAACACTCTCATCTCCTCCTTGATGTCCAAGAGCTCACTCTCCTTGACTCCAACATCGAGTTGCAACTTCTCCAATGTGTACTTCTGCTCCTTGAGCTGCACCTCCATGTTGGCCTTGTCCGTGAGGTGTGCCTGCTTCAACTCCAGACTCTCCTTACTCAGTTGTGTGATCTTGGCCTCTTTTTCTCTTATGTCAGCTCTGAGCTGCTCAATGGCTTTGGACTGTGTGAGATTTGTGAGCTTCAAGTTTTGGAGCTCTGCCTGAGTGCCATCCAGGTTCCTCTCTCCAGACGTACCACCAGATTTCTGTTCTTCGTAGAGGTCTTTCAAGTTGGTCAAGTTCTGCTGAAGGTCATCGATGATCTGCTGCTTCTGTTGGAGCTCTTCCTGTAACTTCTTCAACTCACCGATGTAGAGTCTTTCGTTGTCATTCACTTGAGCTTCCACTTGATCAATGACTTCCAGCAGTTCCTTCCGCTGCTCTTCATAAACTCTTCTCTGCTTCACGAGCTTTCCCTCCGCCTGTACGAGTTTCTCATTAGCCTTCTCCAGTCTGAGTTGAGCATCCTCGTATGAGAGCTGGATCTGCTTGAGCAAGGCGGCGTTCTCATCAAGCCTGTCATGTGCTCCTCTCAATTGCGACTTGAGCTGTTCAGCCTCCAGTAACAAGTTGTCTCTTTCGTTCTCAATGACGATCTTGGTGTTGAGGACTCTTTGAAGCTCCTTCTCTACTGGACTCTTGGATGCAGATGTTGACAGTGGCGGTGTGGAGCTGTGGGCACGGGTCACCACTGAAGGGCGCTTGGCCGCCGTGGATTGCTGACGGACTGAGTGCTGTCGACTTGGGGTCTGGTTGAAGCGGACGCCTGGACTTGTAACCATAGATGCTCTCTTTGGCGACTCGACAGGACCGTCCATGGTGAGTAGGAGTTTGTCATAGCTCATGAAGAGACCAGCGCCTGGCTGGCTGGTTCGGAAGTACTCCACGCCATTGACATCTCCCGAGTTCTTTCCCAGGGCGGCTCCTTCACCTAAGAGCTCAACTCCTGCGAATGTCCCTGCTTTCCCCTCCACAGGGCCCACGTATCTGAGAATGGCCCTGCCTGTATTCGGTATTGTGATGAGAGCACCCACCTTGGGCTCACCACCCCGCCCTGGCGGAGTCGGTGTGTTTGGGATCTCTGAGTAACGGCGCATTCTCTTCGCTCCTGTGCCTGTGAGTGTGTGTTGTGGTAGGGCGGTTGTGTCGAAAGTCCGTTTAATTGTTTGCAGGTGTGGGTTTGAATGGGTTAGGAGGACGAAGTGATCCAGTCTCCAGTACGAAATAAGCGAGGTTGCCACAGGCGGCGTCTCCTTTTGCAGTTGTTTACGTCTATTCCAAACAAATCAGAGAACGCAAGGTGGGCAGTCGCGCCCGGCCTACGGAATGCGATGAGCATCCGCCTGCTTGGGAATGTGACAGATCCGTGGCTTTGGGGGCGCTAGAAATAAGCAAACAGATGTCAAGACGGTTCTCTGTCTGTTTATCAGATTATCAATCCAGCCATTGAGCTTTATACATGTGTTCAAAGCGGTTTTAACCTTACATTCCAAACGCGGTCACCTGACTGTATTTTGCACGTGACATTTGACACTAGCCCTCTGACCGATGTGCACCTCCAACCGTTCGAAGAAATCCGTGATAGTTTAGTGGCTAGAATCTCCGCTTGTCGCGCGGGGGACCAGGGTTCGATTCCCTGTCGCGGAGCTTTACTTTTTAAATTTCTTGGGCCATAATTGGTAGGGGCACGACCAAGCAGTTACTCTGCTGGATATTAGAATCTTCGAATATACGCTACAAAGTGCCGCGTTCTTACCGGTAGTTTTATAGCAGTATCCTTTTTCTGGGTGGAAATGAATGGTTAGCGGTGCTGTATCTGGCAACTTGTCATAGAATCCATGTATAAGATGTCTGTACCCACGCACAGGCGAGCGCGCACTTCTCGTAAAATGGCGGAGTTCGTTATCGGTTCGCCCCTCTGTCTCAACTCTACCCACTTTCGTTGTGTCCCTTTACACGAGAGGAATTTGTCAATCTTTGTGAGCCATGGAAAGAGATGCCATACCGGGAGATACCGAATGTCGATCCAAGTCCGATAGATTGATAAGAAGGGTTGGCGCTTGTTTGCCGCCGCGGATGCGCTCCCCTTGGTCGGCCTTGGCAAGACGCCACTTCACCCCTGGTCCTTTTGAGTTCTGGATTGCTGGGCCAAGACACTGGAAACTGGACTGATAAGCCTTCTGGGTGTTTGTATAAAAGATGAGGTTCCTCTCTAATCTGATCTGCTCTTCCCTGAGAACCTCACCCATCCACACACAGATCCAACGATGAGCTCAGACGAAAAGGACGACAAGTTGACCTCCGTGGTCTCCATAACTGAGGAGCAGATTGGCACTGACAATGTCATCACCACCGTGATGTCCCCTGGTGGGAAGAAGGTGAAGGTGACCGGTGATGTCGATGAGGCCATGAAGCTGGTTCTTCACGGTGAGCACGTTGAGTTGTCAGAGGAGCGTGCTTCCTCCCTGCTCCGCAAGATTGACGCATACATGCTTCCATTGTTGTGTCTATTGTATGCGGTACAGTTCATGGATAAGACTACAAATTCGAGTGCTAGTATCCTCGGTTTGAAAGCTGACCTGGGTATGGTTGGAGATATGTACAGTTGGGTTGGTTCGGCCTTCTACTTGGGTTATTTGGCCTTTGAGTTCCCAGTTTCTGCCATTTTGCAGAGATTCCCGTTGGCCAAGATCACTTCTGGGTTCATCTTTTGGTGGGGTGTTGTGCTCTGCCTCCACTCTGCTCCAAACTACGCCGGCTTCATCTTCTTGAGAACCATGCTTGGTGCTTTGGAGTCCTCTGTCACACCTGCTATGATGATCTTGACATCTCAGTGGTATAAGAGAGAGGAACAGTTTTACAGAACTTGTATCTGGTTTGGTTGCAACGGGTTTGGAATGATCTTTGGTGCTGCCATTGCCTACGGTATCAACGTCCACAGTGAAGGGTTCAGCATTGCTGGCTGGAAGGTGTTGTTTGTTGTCACCGGTTTGATCACCATTGTCGTTTCCATTGCGTTCTTCTTCCATATCCCAGATACCCCAGCTGGTGCCTGGTTTTTGACTGAGGAGGAGAAGTTGCTGGTTGTTGAGAGAATCAGATCTAACAACCAAGGTTTCGGTAACAAGCACTTCAAGAAACACCAGCTGAAGGAGGCTGTCACAGACTACAGAACTTGGGTTTTCTTCCTCTTTGCCTTGCTCACCAACATTCCTAACGGTGGTATCACCAACTTCGGTTCCATCTTGCTCAACAGTGATTTCGGCTTCAGTGTCAACGAGTCTTTGTTGTGGGGTATGGTTCCAGGCGCAGTTGAGCTTGTTGGTTGTCCACTCTTCGGTTTCCTCTCCAGATATGTCCACCACAGATTCATCCCAGCTTTGGTTTCGCTTGTTATCACTCTGATGGGTGCTTGTATGCTGGCTTTCGCAAACGGAAACGACAACGCCAGACTGTGTGGTTACTTCGTCCAGGGTATTGCCCCAGTTGGTATGATCTGTTGTCTTTCTTTGTTCTCCTCCAACGTTGCCGGTCACACCAAGAAAGTGTCTGTGAATGCCGTCTACTTGATCGGTTACTGTGTTGGTAACCTCATTGGCCCACAGACTTTCAAGGCCGAGGATGCACCAAACTACAACAGTGCCAAGATTACTATTGTTGCCTGTTACTCCATCGCCATCATTCTCTTGGCCTTCCTCTACTGGTCTTACTCGTCTGAGAACGTCAAGAGAGACAAGTTTGCCGAGGAGAAGAAGGACGCTTTGCCAGTCATGGAGAACATCGAGTTTGCCGATTTGACTGACAAGGAGAACCCATACTTCAGATATGCCTTGTAATTATTGAATAAATACATTCACTGAGTTTTCTTTTC
This sequence comes from Petasospora rhodanensis, assembly GCA_030569395.1. Lineage (NCBI taxonomy): Eukaryota > Fungi > Ascomycota > Saccharomycetes > Phaffomycetales > Wickerhamomycetaceae > Petasospora > Petasospora rhodanensis. Next base: position 25,728 of record JAJMKQ010000331.1, read on the forward strand.
ATCCTTCTTGTCGTACCAGTCTTTACAAAAGACATCGCACGCCATATAGAGCGGAATCACAAACGTCGGCAGATAGACCAAGAACAACGAGATCAGTTCCTGCTGACTCAATCCATGTTGCCCACCCTTGGATGCAATGTCAAGCAGGCAACAGAGAGTGGTAACAGCTGCTTCAACTCCGTAAACGAACAAGAAAGGGTAGATGCTCGAAGATCTCTGATGCAACTTCACGGCGGCAATGAAGAAAAATGGGAGCTGGAACAAAATTTCCACCCATCCAAAGAGCCTGAGCCAGTCAGGCGGATTCAGCAGGAGATAGTCCTTGTTGGAATTGATGTGGAAGTTGATTATTGCTTGCTGGAATGCCGGCTGGAAGTGGGGTGGGATCACAAGTGCCGAGTCGATCAGCACGGTGATTGGGATGTGGAGGAGGCAGTAGCAGAAGTAGAAGGTGTCAGCCTTCGTGGACCTGGTGAAGAGTGGGAGTTTGGCCATCGTTTGTGTTCAATGGGGTCACCAACTAGGGTTGAAGTAGGCACCTTCAGCGTTCATATAAAGCTCAGCTCGGGTCACGCGCGCTCACGCCCAAAAATCCAGGACAACCCAAAAGGGTCGCGTCCGTCAACAACAACAACCCACAACCGGACAGCCCACGCAGCCACAATGAGCTCGATCTATGAGCTCGATCCGCGGATCAGGAAGCTCTTGTCGCTCGACAACTTTCTCGTGAGTTTTCCAGGCGAAGCGCCCCATTCACTGGAGCACGACACTAACTTCTTCCCCACCACAGGACAACCTCAGCGTGTACGAGTTCATCGAGGAGCTAAGCAAGGACCAGGCCACGCCGCAACGAGAGGTGTCCTCGCTCAAGCATCTCGACCCGAAGCCATTCATCAGAACGTTCGAGTCCACACTCCGCGAGTTGCACAAGCTCACCGCAGAAGCCACAGAGAAACAACAACAGCTCGAGCAAGAGGTGGCCAAGTTCGACCTCGACCATTCCCGCAATATCCTCTCGCTCACCACACGAACAGAGTCCGTCAACGCGCAGTTCAAGCAGTTGGATGACCAGATCACATCGGTCGCTGACAGGGTCACGCCGCTCACCGAGCAGTTGAGCCGGTCCATTGCCGCCAAAGAACGCTCCAAAGCCACGATTTCTCTGATCCACATCTACACCTCCTTCTACCAACGCGGCGGATCAAAAGAGCTGGAAAAGCTGATGCGTGGCGGCATCAAACAGAAGCGACAGTGTGCATCCACCGTGGCACAGCTGCTCACACTCTCCGAGAAGCTCGTGTCCGACGACTTGCCAGGATCCGCCAAGTGCCACGAGGCCATCCAGGCCTACTCGGAAAACATGGAGAACACGTTGCTCGAGGAGTTCAACGAGGAGTACAAGAACAACAACTGGAGCAAGATACGGGACATTGCCGACATCCTCACAGACTTCAACGACGGTGTCGGTGTTATCAAGAACTTCGTCAACCAGCATAACTTCTTCATCAACGCTGAATCTATGGACAACAATGAGTCTGTCCAGGAGTACGAGTCGCTCTGGGAGCAGCTCTCAGACTCTTCGAATCAGACGATGCTCCATGAGCCATTGATGAAGGAAATGCTCAGAGAGATCAAGGATGTCGTTCAAGACGAAACCATTGTCATCTTGGATGTGTTCAGGGATCCAGTGGCTGTGTTGACTTTGTTCGTTCAGCGTATCTACGCCCAGCAGATCCAGTCACGGGTCGAGGCTTTGCTTAAGAACTCTTACTCTGTGAGCACATTGGCCTACTTGAGAGTGTTGAACATGCTCTACACTTCCACAGCCAACTTCACCAAGGAGTTGAAGAACTTCTTCCAGACCGTGCTCGAGTCAGATGAGGCCAAGTTGGACGAGTTGTTCGCCGTGTTGGATCAGAGTTATTCGGACTTGTTCACGCAGCATCTTGGTGCCTTCAAGTACTTCGACCTGGAGAAGAAGGTGCTCGAAACGATATTCTACCATGCCACCACCGTCTACGAAAGCAACAACGAATCCAACATCACATACAAACTCGCATCCCGTGTCGCTGCGCTGAACAACGGTACCGGCGAAGGCAACGAATACGACAGTTTACAGAGACGCAGTCGTGTTGGTCAGCTGAAGAACTACATGAAGAACAAGCTTGAGCGCTCCGGAACATTGAGAAGAAACCCGTCCAACCAAGACCTCACATCACCAGAGCTCGGTGGACCAGAAAACACCAGCTCACAACTCTCACTTGAGACTGCTGAATCCCTCGTTAAGACCACAGTGGAGACTCTGTCACGTATCATTGAACTCACACCAACAAAGATTGCCGACTGTGCTCGTGAGATCCTGGAGATCCTCCTCATCAACATCGGCCGTGCATACGTCGACTTGGGGTTGGAAGTTTCGTTCACTGAATTGACCAAGTTGGACCACCGTTCCGACGTTTTGTGTTTCAAATACTTACACAACGTGAAGATCGCTGCACAGATCCTGTTCTTGGTGTCGTCGAGCATAAGAACCATCATCCTTCCATTGGCCAACAACGCGCCACAAGTGAGACAACGCATCATTTCATTGACGAACGGGTATGTGTCGAGTGTTGAGAAACGTATCAACGTGATCATGCAAGAGACTGTCGGATTGGCCCAGGAGAGAGTCCATTACGCATTGTCGAAGCAGAAGAAGAAGGACTTCATGCCAAAGATTGGTGAGTTGACAGATACAGACACACCAGCTTGTGAAAGTTTATGTCAGTTCTTGGAGGAGTTGCATCAGCAAGTTGTGGAGTACTTGGATGGTGAGAACTTACAGATGTTGCTCAAGACCATTGGCGGGTTTGTGTTCAACGCGTTGTTTGAGCATTATAAGAACTTCCAGATCAACTCTACAGGTGGTGTGGTTGTGACGAAGGATATCATTTCATACCAGAACACCATTGATCAGTGGCAAATCCCAGAGCTCAGCCAAAAGTTCCAGCTTCTCCGTGAGATTGCCAACCTGTTCACCGTTCAGCCTGAGCTGCTGAACTCTTTGACAAAGGAAGGCGAGCTGGCAAACGTCAAGCCATACATACTCAGACAATTCATTTCCAAGAGATCGGATTACAACACGAATACGGGATACTTGACCAAGTTACGTGGTATGATCTGATGCTTTTGTTGAAGAACAGTTATACACATGTCATACATAAAACTCAGAATGCATTGAAGTACACTGAGAAGATGAGTAGCACCCCGATGATCACTACTGTGCTGTTTGCGGCAAGTGAGATGTAGTCCCGCTGGAAGGTTTTAGTCTCGACGAGCTTGGTCTGTTGGGCGATTGGGAGCTGTTCGTAATCGTTAAAGATAGGTCTGATGAGCTTCGATGTGATTGTGGAGGTGAGCTTGTCCCAGACTCTTGGGAGGAGGAACATGGTGAGGAAGATGATGGTGTTGATGATAGCGAGGGCGATGTATCCCTTCAATGCAGCGTAGGGAGCTGGAAGGTAACACATGGTGGTCTCGTAGCTCTGGTCTGGCGTGTCAACGGTGTTCAAGGAGAGGAGCTGGATAGCTGGATACTGGATTCCCATGTTCATAGAGCACGACTTCACTGTGATCTCATCCGCAGTCTTGTCTGCGCCCTGTGACTTGTATGGATGTGTCACATGGCAGTAGTCGTGATCATCTCCGGAGAACACAATCTTTGGACGCACTTTGGCGAGCACCTCTTGTGAGAGTTCGTAGTCCAGAACAGTCTGGTATTGCTCGCCCTTCATGATTGGGAACTTGTTCTTGGACTCTCTCAGAGGACCACATGGCTGCTTGTCTGGGAATCTGTAGAGTGGGACATGAGACATGAGGATACGTGGTTTCTCCGAGGCGGTGACTGGTGCGAGCATCTCAAGGACCTCTCGTGTGTCTCGTGTGATGTTTGGGTTGTGGAAATCGGAAAGAGAGATGGTATCGAGGATCACCAAGGTGTGATTGCCGAGGTCGTGGATGGATGATGTTGCGCCAAATATGGCCTTGAAACGCTGGTAGCTGATCTCATTGACAGTCTCGCCGAATCCGATGTCGTGGTTCCCTGGTAATGACATTATCGTTCTTCTATTTGGTCTCTTGTAGTAGATCTCGTTGAACCTCTCGAACTCCTCAAACCACACGAGGTCATTCCAGTTACGGCCACCGTCAAACAGATCGCCGAGGAACACAGTGGTGTCTGGATCCAGCACAGACATCACATACTCGTAGTTGCGCTTGTGGTAGTTGTCAATGAGCTGGCGGGCGAACCAATTCACGAGCGCCGGTCTGTCCGGATAGGAGTAGGCGTCCATGATCTGAGGGTCAGCAAACATTGCGAGTCTGTGTGGCTCTCCTTGCTTCCATGGTTCCCATTTGCTCCATTGGCACTGTGAGATGGTCCGTCTGACGGTGGAGCGCTCGTAGAAGTTGACGACGGCGAGCCAGCAGAGGAGCGAGACGGCGATGGTGCGCCATTGTAGAGATTGGAGCACGGTTCGTACGGACATTGGCGACGAGGCGGTTTTGCGTGGGCGGTAGGCGGAGGTGGCCGGGTCGTAGTTCGGCTTCTCTGTGTCTTTGGGGCGGCCTCTGTATGAGAGATTGTCCATGGCAGGTGAGCTGAATTGCGAGGAAACCGTGGTTGGGGAGTCCGAGCAGGGGGGAAAAGGCCAGCTTTTGTTTGTTTTTGATTTCGGGAAGCGAGGCATGTGCGCGTACCGCGGGACCCTGAACTCTGAACTGCGGACGAGCACTACAATGGGGTGATTCCCTGTATGGCCCTCTTCTTTCATCTCATAAACAAATCTGCCTCATCTTCACTCCTCCTTCGTCTCTGGCTGTACGAAGTAGTTGTCACGGAACCACTTGAGCTGGGCTATCGACTCCAAGATATCGGCTCTGGCGGTGTGCGCCTCTCTCTTCTTGGGACACTTGTTCATCAGCTCCTTATTGTGACGTTTGCCAACCTCAGAGATACTGGAGACATCAAT